>JBBPNG010000013.1:0-68956 GCA_038091095.1 Leccinum incarnatum
CCGTACTCACATTACAAAATACAACTTGCTGTAAAGGCAACTGCAAACAAAATAGAGTAACGACTAATCATCGTAACGTAGCGGGCATTGCCGCGAAGCCGGCCTTACGTTATTCAGTTGGTAGAACACGGATGCAAATTAGCATTCACGGATTTACATAATGCAATGCCGAGCAGAGGAAATGGAAATGTGTGTTTACTACGACTCATGGACTCTGCAAAGACCATTCTGCACTCACTCGTGTTGAACACCCAGAATGTCCAAACCGCTATATCAGAATATTCTACACAGACAGGCGTCAGAAGGGTTCAACAATGCTCTCTCATTCAGCTCGAATTCGACTTCGAAACGATCATCGATGTTTCTCGAACCATGATCAAAGCGCTCAGCAAGCCGAGAATCCGTCGCCGCTTTATGCTCGATGTCAGCTCGACGGACTGGCTGTCGAGCACCGAACCCGAGACGTGTTTGGATACGTTGACAAAGATGAAGGACCTACTCGGTTCTGAACACGAGATATCATCGGTGAACGCGGCCATCGCGCTCTACCTTGATCAAAAGGCTCATTTCGATTTTTTACTCACGACGGATATATGGTGAGTGTCATGTGGTATTTAGCCGAGCTCATGCTTGATGAGTGTACGCAGTAATCCCGAAGACGAGATGCTCGGACAGATGGCCTCTTCCAGGACTGAGTGAGCTGCTTTTCTCCATGCTATTTTTTGTTTTGGAATGGGGTTTTTACCATGTATTCTAGAGACGTTTGCATGCAGGGTCAAGAGCAACCTCAGTTCACCATAGCGAGAGACACCGCGAGAAAGGAGGTTCTTCGTATGTCTAGCTATTCCGACTCGCAACGACTCGACCTCATTACCATCCAGTCCGGAAACGAGACAAGTTGATAAGGTTCATCGATATGTTAGATTGTACAGGAAAACATCGACAAACCTCATTGGGACGTCAATCCGACACATGCACGTGGTTGCACAGCACGGACGAGTATATGTCGTGGAAGGAGGGGCAAGGATCCTTGTTGTGGCTGCAAGGGAAGGGTATGTGCCGTATGATGACCTGCAGCTTTTTGTCATTGACATAAATCTGTCTATAGCTGGTGCAGGAAAGACCATTCTGGCGTGGGTTTCTGGTTTCCTTTTCGAGCGGTGGCCTTGACTTCGCTTGTAGATCTTCTGTCATCGATGACCTCACCAACGCAAAGCATGATGGAGAACCCCTGGCATACTTCTATTGTGATTTTCGAACAAGGCGATCTACGACTGCCGTTGAAGTTTTGCGTTCCATTCTTGCACAGTTAATCGCTCAGCTCTCGATCATTGAGCCTGACTCAGAGCAACTATTGGACGAACTGCTCAAGGAGTACCAAAGTAGTCATCCTGACCCATTCTACAACCCAAAGGGACTCGCACGACGTCTGTCTGAAGTCGCAAGATTATTTCCACGAAAGCCTTTTGTCGTGGTTGATGGACTAGACGAGTGCAAAGAAGTGGAAAGTCTCCTCGACGGGCTCATCATCAGCGCGGGCGACGTGCGAGTATTCGCCACTTCTCGACCACTGTGGAGCATTGCCAGCATTCTTTCTACTTTCACATGCATATCAATGGATCGAATGGCAAACGAATTGTCGGCCGACATCAGGCTATACGTTACAAGAGAACTTGACTCTCGCGATCAGTTGAAATCGTGCGACGACTCGCTGAAGGAGGAAATTCGGATTGTGCTATGTGCAAAGGCAGACGGGATGTAAGGGATTATAATCCTTTTTCTCAGTAATCTGCTAATAGTTGTTTGCTCAAGGTTTCGTTGGGTACAATGCCAGATCGACATGCTAGAAAAATGCACTTCAGGTCCAGAAATTCAAAGTGCATTGAAGAGCCTTCCGAAGGGGCTGGAGCAGACGTACAGCAGAATTCTCTTCGCGATTGACAGAAGTCCGTCGGATGCACGCCTGGTGCAACGTGTGTTGGTGTGGCTTGTGGCTTCTTTGCGTCCCATACGCATGACGGAGCTCCTTGAAGGGGTCGCAATTGATCCGCAATATCGAATGCTATATTCCAGCTATATGTCGATGAAGGGGACAAACTCTTTGCTGGAAGTCTGCCAGAGCCTTGTGGTTCATGATGATGACACGGATATCATCTCCCTCTCCCATATGAGTGTCAAGGTTAGTTCATTCATAAACGGCTGGCTTCACCAATTTGCATGTAGCTTACTAGCTCTTTACGCAGGAGTTCCTCACGGGAGAACTAGTTCTCAACAAACTACACTCATATCATATCGTCTTGGAAGATGCCCACGAAAGCCTTGCTAGGCGTTGTATGGCGTATATTGGATTTTGCCTCGAGGAATCAGGAGACAGGTCGTCAATCCTCAGGTGGGATCGGGAACCTGACGCAAGTAAACTGCATGAAGCTCGCCCCCTTCTCAGATATGTCCTTTCCGATGGGTTCGGTCATCTTGGTCATCTCGAGCCGCACAATGCTGTCATTCTCAAGGACATCGAAGCTCTTCGAAAGGTTATTCACAGATACGCTCTGGAATGGGATCGGTTGTGCAAACTAGTTCCGTCAATCCGCACTGGCATTCCGTGGCCAACTTCGGAGCACGATTTCACGCTTTATACCCTCATTGCATTCGGCTCTGAAGCTCTGCTTGAAAGCTTCGTCCATCAGACTTCTCTTGCACCTCAGGAGGGAACGAACCCTCTCGTATACGCTGCACATTTTGGAAAGGCCAATCATGCCAAGACATTAATCTCACAAGGTGTTGACGTGAACCAGCCAGGTTTGACTGTCGCAGATTCGGACTCATCTGATGTGGAAATGATCATGGCGATCTCATTGGAAGTTGCCGTTGATTGCTTTCAGATGACAATAATCGATATTCTCTTGGAGAAGGGAAGCACCATACCGGAGACATTGCTCGCACATGTTCTTAGAGACCAGCCCCACGATTTCCCTCTCTCAGTCATCAGGCGATTCCTTCAAACAAGAGAGTTCCTCACATGGGACAGTGCTCCTTGGGAAAACCGACGGCTTCTGGAATCTACAATTAGCTGTGCAGAGGAACTTGAAGGAGTGGTTGATTGTGACCTGAAACTCGCCTTGACTAGGCTAGTCGAAGTCGGCTGTGCAGAGGCGCTTCTGCTGGTCGCGATCGAAATGGGATGTGTTTCCGTCATCAAGGCTTTACTTCCCGTGAATGACTCATTCATCCTTGACGAGTCATCGACATCACATGTCAATGGTTAGTGGACTATTCGAGTTCGATGAATCAACCTGCTAATGCCCAGGGCAGCCATCATGAAAGCTGTTGCCAGAAACGGAGACACTCCATTACACGTAGCCATGAAGGTTTCTACCGAGAACCTTTGCCTCGAGATCACCCAACTCCTTGTTGGGGCTGGTTGCAACCCTCACGATCGTAACGCTGATGATAAGCCACCGATCCACATTGCCGTCATGCAAGGATATGTTTCAGTCGTAGAATATCTCCTCTCTCTCGCTGTGGAGCTGCCATCCAGGATCTTGTTCACGGCGTTACAAGCTCCGTCCCTGAGGCAAACCAAGATGATCCGCTTCCTGCTGAGTAAAGAAGCCAATGCTCGTGTCCTCAATTCCAATGGAGATATGCTACTACATGTCGCTATGCGGATATCCGATATATACATTGGTCTGGAGATTGCAGATATACTACTCAATGCTGGCTGTGACTCCCCAGCTTGGAATTGTGACGAACTCCTTCGTTTGGCGGCCGAGCAGGGTTACAGCCGATTATGCAAATATTTGACAGTGTTCTCCACATGCTCAGAGATCGTGTCTTTATTGGATCCCAATCCCTCTCAGCAAGTGACTGCATTCAATGCACTAATGGGGAATAAAGATGGCAAGCGCTCCATGACACAAGAGGAAGATCAATTATTTCAGATTATCAGACAAATCCACAATGATGAAGATGTCATTTTATCATTGGTCAAAAAGTGGGCAAGTTCTCCAGGCAGTCTGCACTCCTGCGGTGCAGAAATGTTTCACAGTGCTGTTGGTCAAGGATATCATCGTGTCGTGGAATACCTTCTGTCCCTGGGATGTCCCTTGCCTCAAAAGATCTTGTTCACTGCCCTGGAATACCAAGTGTCGATGTTTATGCTCCTCGTCAGCAAAGGAGCCGATCTTCATGTCGAGGACACTGTTGGCAATACGCTCCTGCATGCATCTATGCAGAACCTGGAGGAAGCGCAATGCCTCACAATCACGCAATTTCTTTTTGGTGCTAATTGCACTTCTTTTGCACGTAACTGGAATGGCCAGTTTCCTATGGACATTGCGGTCTCTCGGGGGTTTGTCACTGTCGTGCAATACCTTCTATCTGAAGACACACCGTTACCTCCCAGGATCCTGTTCACTGCACTGCCACACGCGACAGTAATGATTCCACTCCTCCTTCGTAACGGAGCCCATCTCAATCTTGAAAGAAAACATGGAAATACTCTCCTCTACAAGATTATCATAACTCTCGATAATGAAGTCGAATGCCTTGAGATAGTACGATGTCTGGTTGCCGTTGGTTATCGCCCATCCAGTGAAAGTAGCGACAATGGTGACAGTAGCGACAGTGGTGACAGTGGTGACAGTGGTGACAGTGATGACAGTGATGACAGTGATGACAGTGATGACAGTGGCAAACCATCTTTCCAGCGATATCTTTGCTACAAGGCCCGTCGTCGTCGATCTGTTGTTGACATTGCAATAACCAAAGGCTTCATCTCTGTGGTGGAATACTTTTTATCTTTACCTCCGCCATTACCTGACAGTCCTTTGGTATCATGGGACAAATTTAAATGCACAAATATATGAAATATTCCAAGCTGTCAGCCCATACTACGGGGAATTTCATGAGACGAATGGCCTCGTCGTCCGAAGAAACCTAACAATCCCGCATCTTCATCGCCGTGCCGCGCGGAACCACGAAATGGCTGCCTCGACTGACCTTTTGGATTCCGACGACGGGTCCGAACGTTTCTTCCTGCAAGTTTTTAGCTACGTCTGCGTTGGCCCTTCCGGAATGCTTGGTCCATCATGACGTCCATAGCTATTAGACGATGGGTCGCGTCAGCAATCGTACACACGTCTATTCAATATACTCACTGTGATTCACATTGACCAAGACTTGTGGCGCAGCATAAGCAGTTTCAACACTTTGTCATCGTCTGTCAGTTTCTGACGACCCGGGATTCTACATCTGCATACTACGCACGATTGAGCGATCGGAAATAGGTCCTCGGGAACGAGCGCCGTAGCACCCGCCTTGACTGCATGGTTGATGAGGTCAACGTCATGATGGACCCATCCTGGGATCCTCACCGGCATCTGCAACTTGTTCATAATAGACAGGGTAATCACACGTGTCCCCCACCCCCACTATTCGTGGGAGCCGGGGACTCCTGGTGCATTTATCCCCGAGCACTCGTTGGTCGTTTCATCGAGGGCCCAGGGATCCAGCCAAACTCAATGAATCACATATCCTGAACTGGTGGCTCCTGATTTGTTATCGGTCCGAAGATGAGACTTACAGCACTGTCTGAATCAGGTCAGTCGACGAATTGTATTCCGCGCTGAGATATAGCTGGAGCTGTGTACACATTGCTGCAAGGAAAGGATGTACCAGACAAGTATCAGGCAACGAAGAGTCTGGAGACGGCACCCGAACAGATCTCACAAGGATACCTCGAATGAGAATTGTAGAACGAGACCACACTAGTATGAAGGTCATGAGGTGTTCTGTGTTCATCACAGCGACGGATCAAATGAGGCAAAAGCTTTCTTGAACAGTTCGACGTCGGCTTTGTCTTCCTCCGCTGAAAGAACACACGTCTTCCAATCCAGCCTGTGTGTCATGTCCAGTAGGGATACCAACACCTGTCTATGAAAACGTCGTATGAGACTCGTTTTCGAGGATGACTCTTTGAAGCAACACGTACCTCCCAAATTGGACACTGAAGGGAACATGGTTTTTCATCAAATGGACTAGTTTACGTCCATCCGGAAGGTCGACGCGGAAGTAGTTTCGCGCACCGCCAGCACAAGCTTCCAAAGCACCATCGGCATCCTGTTCAAAGTCAACTCCCAGTGTACGTCCCTCTCTGAGGAAGACATTTTCAACTTGGTCTTGCAAAGAGATGGGAACAGGAACAGCTTGAACATGCGCGTGACCACCTTTTGCGCTCAGCCGAGCAACTTCGTAGAATACAGGCACGGCACCATGTTTAGCGAAGAGAGTTCGAAGAGCATCCTTGTACCTGCGTGACCCCTGATGAGGTGGAGATCCAGTCAGGTATATCAAACCTACCTCTCCGTTTCACCCAGGATCGGCGCTGAAATCTCAGAGGGAATTGTGTTATATGTGGGATGATGACTGATTGGCACGATTAGAACATGGCCGCCCCCCGGGACACGAGCAACGTTGCTGTCGTCCGGAGCGGACTGTGTTGGAATAATCTGCCCTTTCGGGAGCGTCAAGTAGCACTCGGTACCAATCGAGACGATCAGGTGCTTTCTATTGATGATGAATCAGAGGCGAGGCGGCGGTAACAATCTTTATGGATACTTACGCTACGCTCGGATTTGACAGACAGAACCAACAGTCCTCCGCTGATCGGACATATAAATGGAAGGGTAACAGGGTGAAAAACATAGAGGGCATACGTCCAATCTCCTTTGGAGGCTTTCTTTTGCCGCCTTGGTCGTGTGACCCATGTTGATTTGCCACTGGGCAGTCAGCTATGTAGTGTAATTCACTTCCACAGGCTCGGCACACGTATCCTTCACGCGGTTTTGGGCCTCCAGTGTCCCCTATGGCGTGTTTGGTTGGACAGTCACGGACGAGATGCCCAGGGACGTTGCAGATCTTGCACACGTATCCTTCTGGCGGTTTCGTTCGTTCAGGACAGCTGTCAATAAAATGCTGCCTTATACTTGAGCAATCTCCCCTTCCATATATATCAGCGGCTAACCTCAGTTGATTGACATCGCTTGCACTTGTATCCAACAGGGGGTCTGCTACTTTGTCCACTTGACATTTCTGCAGCTAACAGTGACAGGGATGCAAAAACCATGGGTAATATGAAGACAAACCTGGTTTAGGACGCTTCGTGGGATGACGAATATTACCAAAGATGAAATTTTGCCCATCATCGCTATCACGACCTCGTTTCGGCAGATAAGCAACAGCTTCGGAGAAGGGATTTTTGGTGATATTGCTCGGCCGTTGCGTCGTGGTTGCCGATGCCGCGATGGAGAATGCGTAAAACCACTGAGAAAGCATGAATCACTGCATATGACCTGCAAGCTGGAACGGACCCTTTGTTTCTGCCCAGTATGATCTTCACCACCAAATGCACCGAGGCTTATGAAACGAGAGATCCTTCCAGATTCGTCATCCCAGATAAAGGGTTCACGTTCCCAAAACTTGGAGGAGGGCCCGGCGCCGGCCGCGAAATGATATCTCGGCTTAATTTTTCGAACGATTTCATCAAGAGGCGGAGAATCAGGATGCTCGTGCTCAGGGAAAGGAGAAAGACTGTGTGATGTAATGGAAGCTGGCCAGTCGTTAGTGATAAGGACGTCGATGTGCTGTGAATTTGAAGCGGCATCACGAATTGCGGCAAGAGATCCATAATTGTGTCCCGTCCCTACGTTTGGCGACTTGTTCATTGTATTTGAGAGGAGCCGTTCCACCGTGTGTGTCGTATAGAAGGGTGAGGCAAACCCCTAAAAGTACTGCATCAGCGCGACAGGCTGCATGGAGCGGTGGGTGCGTACTGGAAGGCCGTCGGAAGAGTCGTAAATACCAGGGTTATATATGCCACCAAGACAGGCAATCCTCAGACCATGCGAGGTGGAGATGATCCCGGACTTGGCTATTGAAAGATTAGAGCCTGGCTGCAAATTTCTGGGTGCAGCGAGGGGCTTACTTAGGAGAAAGACGTCTTTACACAGCTGTCCGCCGGTTCGAGCGTATTGCTCTATGACACGGTCTGGGAGTGGATTATGTCCCTGCATGATATAGCATGTCAAGGGGGCTACGACGCTACAAAATCAGGTCAGACGTTCTACAAGCATACATGAGCCATACCTTCGAGGGACCCGTTCAACAATTCGGCAATCTGATCCTGATCGTCGCCTCCCGTGCTGTGTTCTTGAAGGGGACCAAAAAAGTCGCCCAGACAAAGAACGCTATCAAACTTGCCATGTTTCGCGTCAATGGCTCGAATCTTGGAAAAGAGATTGCGTATGGAACCACAAGCAGAGCCGACAGTCAGACTAGAGTATCATTGTTATTTCTCTACATTGCGCGCGAGGTGGACAAGCCTACATTTTGACTGGAGTTGTATGTTGAGAGGTCGAGGATGCCATTATTGAACGTGGTGTAGTGGCAGTGCGCCGTCATATGCATGCTGACCTAATTTAAAACTACCCTTCTTCGCAAACACACCGATATGGATTCACTCGAGGACGAGATCATATCTATCCTGTATATCGCCCGAGAAATTTCAGGTCATTGAGATTTCGCAAGTCTGCAAGTGGAACGCGGCTCAACTACAGCGTCTAGTGTACAAAATCCCATCACTTAAGGCGAATGAAGGGCATCGCGCCAATGACTGGGGAGATCTCGCAAACCCGCTGTGGAAGGGCAGATTGCGCATCATCGAGAAGGCTGGAAATGCTGTTCTCCTCTTCGAAGATTCACAGACCGGTAAGCCAGTCGTCGAGTGAATAGAATCACGACCAATTTATTTACATATGACCACGATCGTAGGCGAGCGTGAGTGCACTCAAGGCTCGAGGGATATGCCTAGCTCAGCCCTTTCGTAGAGTTTGCTCGCGCTGAATACGACCCATTAAAGCCATCCGTCGACGCTGTGCTAGACTCATCCCGTTACTTTGTCGTGAAAGTGGAAGACGGCGGAAAGAAGGCATACATTGGCATGGGATTTGCGGAACGCACGGATAGCTTTGATTTCAGTGAGTGAATGAAAACACTCATGAGCTTTGGTTCCGCTCAATGTATCGCACCAGATGTTGCTTTGCAAGACTTTACAAAGTGCGTTGTGAAATAAAATATTACCTTCAGTCGCACACTCACGGTTGGCGAATTCTAGACGTGCCAAGGCAGCACTAAATCCACCCAGTCCCAGTGTGGACGCGCCGTCTTCGCAGAGTCCGCACATACCCGCGGGCCCCAAGAAGGACTATTCTTTGAAGGAAGGACAGACCTTCTCGATCTCAATCCCAGGGAAGAGTACCAAGCTCAAAGGCACTTCGCTCCTGGGATCGTCTTCCGGTACTGGGAATACGACTGGTAGTGGTGGCGCAATTCCTCTCTTGCCTCCTCCCCCTAGTAGGAGGTGACATCGGGTGTCAACGTAATATACGATTATGTAATACAATCCGAATGCATTGGTCACACATCGGGGCTCACCGCCGAATATTCTTGTCGACCACCATCACCTCCTGAGAAGCTTCCTCAGATGTTGTCAAGAATACCTTCAAGCACATCCGCAAATTTGACTAGACGTTCCATCAGATGGGCCACCGTTGGCGCGCAAAGAGGGCTAGTTCAGCCCTCAGGTACGGACAGAGCGAGAGTAGTCGACGTCCCTCCTTCATATAAGGAAGGTCATTTCGCACCTCGACCAGGTTCGTATTTCCTTCCGTTGTCTTGCTCCTGTCGTGTCAACTTCTATGCAGACATGCTTGGGTTTATGCTCGCAAATCCTGCCCGTGAGAACGCTGCGGCACAGAAGACCCGGCCCATCTATCTTGACATGCAGGTAAGCGGAGGGAACCGGGGAAGTAGTTGTATCCTTTCTCACTGCGGCTAGGCCACTACCCCTGTTGATCCCAGGGTTCTTGATGCGATGCTGCCCTACCTTACCGACCAGTATGGTAATCCTCACAGTCGCACCCATGCGTACGGATGGGAAGCTGAAGAAGCCGTCGAGGAAGCACGCAAAGCAAGTCGAGTCGTCCAACGCGTATAACATAATCTCATCGTCGACTTTAGCATGTTGCAGACCTCATTGGTGCCGAGCCCAAAGACATTGTCTTCACTTCCGGAGCCACGGAGAGCAACAACATGTCCATCAAAGGAGTGGCTAGGTTTAATAAAGAGAAGAAAAAGCATATTATCACCACCCAAACTGTGAGTTGCTTGGTGCTTCCTGTGTGTGCAATGTTATGTACATATTTCTCCCAGGAGCACAAATGTGTGCTGGATTCCTGCAGAAAACTCGGCGAAGAAGGATTCGACATCACGTATCTACCTGTACAGTCGAACGGCATCGTCGACCTGGAAACCCTCGAGGCCGCCATCCGGCCAGACACTTCACTAGTTTCCATCATGATGGTAAATAATGAGACCGGAGTCATTCAGCCGATGAAGGAGATTGGAGAAATCATCAGGAAGCACCGCGGTGTGTATCTTCACACAGATGCAGCACAAGCCATTGGAAAAATCCCTGTTGATGTCAACGAGGCTAATATCGACCTGATGAGCATCTCCGGTCACAAAATCTATGGCCCGAAGGGCGTTGGTGCCGCCTATGTCAGGCGGCGACCCCGAGTCCGGCTCGAGCCAATCTTGAGCGGAGGTGGTCAAGAACGGGGGCTGCGGAGTGGCACGTTACCTGCAGCACTTGCAGTCGGGATAGGTGCAGCAGCACGGATAGCAAAACTTGAAATGACGGTGAGCATGTTTCTCGGTCAATGAATGATGATAATTGCACTCGCCTTTGGCATAACCAAGCGGCCATTGCCGGCTTGGTAATGACTTTGTGTGCAGGGGTACTGACCATTATCTCCTTGAATGCTCTATGTTTTTCCTTATACTTACCCGCGAGCCCACAGAGAGACCATGCCCGAATAAGACAATTAGCGGATCGCCTGTTGTCTGGAATCAACTCTCAAGTTGAGCATGTCGTCCGTAACGGAGACGTCAGTGGCTATCCCGGTTGCATCAACCTATCGTTTTCGTATGTAGAGGGAGAGAGCCTGCTAATGGCTCTAAAAGTGAGTGCCTTCTTTTCATGTTAATTCGGGAAACTACAACGTAAGCAGGACATCGCTTTGTCCTCCGGTAGTGCCTGTACTTCAGCATCGTTGGAACCATCCTACGTGCTTCGTGCGCTCGGTACGTACACTCGGTGCCACCAACATGCTTTTTTATCGATGCTTCGGTTGTTCAGGGGCAGCTGAAGATATGGCACATTCTTCGCTGCGATTCGGTATCGGGCGATTCACCACCGAAGCCGAAATTGACTTTGTGGTCAGCCATATTGTCCGTGTTGTGAACCGCCTTCGCGACATGAGGTCCGCAGTTTTGCTTCTGCTGCATCCGAGCTTTCACTGACGTGTGTCGTAGTCCGCTGTGGGAGATGGTGCAAGAGGGTATCGACCTGAACTCGATCAACTGGTCGCAACATTGATATTGGTCCTTGTGGAAGTTGATATGAGTCTTAAATATTTTACTCTATGTGTTTCGGTATGAGCGGTGTGCGGGGTTCCGGCCATGGAAGTGCACGGACCCTTAAAGTAAATGAATTTGAACTCAGCTAAAATTTGACCTTGTCTTTTTCAAACTTTTACCACCATGGCTAGACGTCTCTATCTTGGTAGTAAGTCCGCTCAGTGTGACTGAAGACACGAACGGTATATACTAGTGTTCATTCAACAGGACTCCCCGCGGACGCTCGTTCAGATGATGTTGCAAAATTCTTCGACGGCTACGGTCGCATCGTGGATTGCCGTGTCATGACCGGTGATTTTCGTTTTCTCTGTCACTTGTTCACAACTAAAACTAATCATTAGGGTTTGGTTTCGTCGAGTTCGAAAATTCAAAGGTGGGATTTGGGTTCGTCTGTCCGGGTTATTCAGCCCTGCTAAGCTTGCCTAAGGACGCCGAAGATGCTGTGAACCATTTCAACGGTAAAATGTTCATGGGTGCCAAGTGAGTTCCATGTTGGATCGTTGTACGCGACCGCTTCATCACCACAAGTAGCATCGTGGTCGAGTTTGCCAAGGAGGGCCGACCTCGTCGGGACGTGTACGAAAGCGACCGAAGCTATGGGTATACTGCACCCGATGGATATCTTGGTGCCGGTCCTCATTTTCATTTTCCAGTGCTCGCTCCCGAAGACCTCCGGGCATCAGGTTAATTGTATCTGGCATCTCTCGTGACACGAGCTGGCAGGTAAGTACGGAATGAATAGTCCGCCGTTGGACTTCATTGATGGCCCACGGCTCGTCGTGCATGGTGGTTCCTTATTGTAACTTGGCAACGCTCGTTCCTAGGACCTCAAAGATTTTGGTCGCGAGGCGGGCAGTGTCTCCTTTGCGGATATTGATCGGGATACGCCTGGTGAAGGGTACGCCAAGCTGTTTTCGTCCCTACCTGTCTGATTCGATCAATATCTAGTGTCCTCGAGTACTTGTCTCGCGATGACGCCGACCGTGCTGTGAAATACTTGGATGGTAAGGATCTGCGTGGAAGGCCGGTAAGAGTCGCATATGACGACACGGTTTGTGTTCATCAGGTCAGTTTTAATTGGCTTGATTTATTGACATCTGTCATTGTAGCGTGGTGGACCCGACAATTACCGACGGGATGATCGTCGCGAAGACCGTCCCGCCCGTGACGACCGCCACAGGGAGGAACGGCCTTACCGTCGCGAACGATCCAGGTCGCCTCCTCGCCGTGCTGATCATGATGATCGTCGCCCCAGGTCTCCACCTCCAGGCAGGAGGGATTATGAGGAGAGAAAACCTGCAGGGTACGAAGATTACCGGCGGGGGGACTATGATGATGACCGCAGAGTCCCTGATTATTATTATGACCGCCGCAGGGATGACCACGACAACAGGCGACGTGACGATCGTGGAGGCAGGCGCGAAGAAAGGGACGAACGGTACGACGATAGGGCTATGAGGCATTCCAATGGCGACGGTGGATGGGCGCGTTAAAGGACATGTTCGTCGGTCGTGGCTGCACCAAACGGCCCTCATGCGTTGTGGTCTCGCAATTTCGTTTAGGAGATGGTCAACTCGAGCTTTTCCTTTGGCATGTTATGGGACAAACCGAACAGCTGTACTTACTCGTGGAAACCCGTTGGTCCGTCCGTATTGTCGCGCCATTCGGATAAGGCCGCTCGTCCGGATTTGGGGACCCTCTTCGATCGGAAGTTACATCCTGCGACGTCCTGAGTTCTAGACGAGGTTCTATGGCCACGTCCTTTTGCGCCTTCTGGTCCGTGTTTATGCGATGTCACTGGCGCGGAACAAACCACTTAGAGACGTCGATGGACTCGGCCTGTTCTTGGGTATATCAGGGGATCCGTTCTCGGCAGCACCTCCTGTATAGCCAAGGTACGCCTGTCCCGGCGCTGCGCTGCGCTGCCTGTATAATTAACGAGCGCCTCCGAGGGGTTGATGCGGCTCTTGGCGTCCTGTGTCTCGGGTCCTCCGATTGGGATGGCAACCGGTATACATTATTATTATTATTCTTGCATGTGAACCACCAAATATGTCCCGTCTTCAATTCCATACCAATCTAAATCATGACCGTCGTTGTCCAATGGAACATAGCCATCACGTAGCTTCAGCCACACTTGTATTGCCTCACGCCTTGGGGAACGAGAAATCTTGAGGGACTTGATGAGTTTCAGTCGAAAGACGCTCAGCTTCATGGTTTTCAATACTTTGAGTGAGATGGGTGGCCCAATTGTCTCTATCGGCTCGTGCAAGGTGGCGGGGATTTTGGCACAGCGCTGAACAACAACATCTGTGAACGTTGAGTACCTCTTTCGAGTACCGAACACCTGAACAATCACTTATGAGATACTTGCTGAGTTTCTCTTCGGACTTGTTTTGAACCGAAAACTCGACGGGACGTCCATGCTCTAAGCAATTCGTCACCGGCCGGCACCAGGAATCATTCTAACTTACTGTTACAAAGCGCAATCCATTGAGGATGTACCTGTGCTTTCTCATGGTCATTCCCAGGAACGTGTTTTGAAACAAATGAAAGATAAAATAGTTCGCAATCGGTTCGCTCCCGAGCAGAGATCTGAGCGATTGAGTATTAGAGTATGAATAAGCAGATTTGGGGTCAACGTCATACCGCAGTTGAATCCAGGCATAGCAAAGAAGGGATCCTTGCTATAATGAACTGTCGGGCATGACCAAGGTCTGGTGGCGTGCACAGCAATTGTTGAGAGTGATGAATGATGAGTAATGTTCATTCCTTTTACCTTCTTCAGTTAACGGATTACCGATCATGCGTAAGGAAGTAAGATTGGGGCACCAATCATGTATCGTATCCACGGATTGCCATTGCGTCAGATCATTCCTTGATAATACAAGGTCTCTGATGCCATGAAGCGGGGATGGCGCCTCCCTGAGAGGCGGGATAGATCGAATGCCGTTATCGGACAGTATTAGCCGTTCGAGGCTGCGACCATGCTTGTCAGTCAGGGCGATCAGAGAGTAATCATTGCAAACATACTTGGTGAACTCGCGTAGTGAATCGGTTGATTGTACCCAGTCGTTCAGGTGATTGCCCTCAAAATTAAGGGAAACAAGTTTTGGGACAACCGGCGTCCGAGCACTCAGTGATTCGAGATTGTTGTGGCCTAGTTCAACAGACCGTAAGCTAGTCATGAACTTCGAAACTTCGCTGAACTCCGCCCAGGAGATGAGTGTGCTATTTAGCTCTAGTTCCTGAAGTTGCGAAAATGCTTGAACCGGAAACGCATCCTCCCGAGAAGGTGGCAGAAGACGGTTTCGGCTGTTTTTGTGAACTGATCAGTTCTCGTTCGCCGGATTAAATACCTACTTCAAAGCTAGTCTTCTCAACTGAGGCAATTCGACAGTTATGCTTGCTATAACCTCCCAGGCAGCTAGCAAACTCGCAGACAAATCGAGACCGCGGATATCTTTTTGATGCTTCAGAAATGTGACGCAAGAAAATAGTCACTGATCTCACTCGGACAGGTTGCGAAAATGCTGCCTTGAGCCTCACCGGTCGCCACCAGTTCGCGGTCAAGACTCACCTCTCTTAGGCGTTCCAGATTGCCAAGGTTCCGTCTGATCCTATCAAGACCAACTGCTTCCACTTCGATGGTGCCATTGGAGGAACCGAGAACGACCTTTTCGAGAGTATCCGAACCGTGCTCGGTTTCAACATACTTCATCTTGAGGGCGGTCAAGAACGAGCGCCCGAAATACAAGGGAGCCGATGGGCGAACGAAAGATCCAGCGTTTGGTATGCTTCCGATGGAATCGATTGCATCGGTAGAAGATATCAGGAAAGGAAGGCATACCGGCAGTTGAAGTAGCGCTTCCCATCCTTGATGCCGTCGTGTCGTCCACGAGTGGGGTCATCCCATTCCACGCCATACCATAGGCCATCTGTACCTGTGACATAACCGACATATCTGATTGTACCAACATGGCCAGAGGACGAGTGGAACCTAGTTCCTGTAGTTATCACGGAATCCTGTGTGGACATGGAAATAGCAAGTGACTTGTGACTAGTTGACTTGTGAGAGCATGCTATTTATGTAATCATTGACTCAAATTTTGCGGAACCCCGCTCTCTCCGACCTTAGTACTTAGGTTCCGACTGGTCACTGGATTATTCCACAGCCGTAGTATGCTAGTCACTGCAATTGCGAGGATGTCGCGTAACAGCCCATCGGTAGCGCTTGCCAGAACTCGCGCAGTTGCTGCCCACATGTCCACGAGCGCTGCCGCTTCCCCACTCGACCAGGTAAAGACTTCTGCGCGTCTAGGCTCTGCTCCTTGGCTCACCCCCATCAATTCCAGCCAGTTCTCTTCCAGTCAAACGGAAATGCTCGCACTTACGTGCTGAATAGAGCGAATAAACTCAATGCGCTCAATAGCGAAATGGTCAATTCACTGCGACCCCAACTCGACGTTAGTTTGTCAAGTCCTTTTGCTATTCGATGTTGTTTAGGGTTGTGTAGATATGGTCCAAGTCAGACCTTTGTCGCATGGTCATCGGAACGGGGCGAGGCCGGGCTTTCTGTGCCGGAGGTGACGTAGAGAGTAAGCAATTTCAACAAACGGACGTGTGCAAGCGGCTTCACGGACCATAGCCGTTTTGAAGAACTCGCTGGAAGAAGACACCCGTCCAACGGCGATACAGTTTTTCAAGGACGAGTAAGCATGATATCATATCGCGAAAGCTGTGCCAACGCCTGACCCGTTACACAGGTTTGAGTTGGTTTTCGTATTGTCCCAGCTTCCGAAGCCGTATGTGGCTGTTCTCGACGGCATCACTAGTATGTGCGCGATTTGATGTCTCATTTGTCAATGATGTTAATTTTAATGTCAGTGGGAGGAGGCGTTGGTCTTTCCATTGGCGCACCCTTCAGGGTAGCGACCGAGAAGACGCTATTTGCTATGCCGGAAACCAAGATTGGATTCTGTCCAGATGTGGGGGCAAGCTTCTTCTTGTCAAGGTTAGATGGTGAGCTGGGCACCTATCTTGCCTTGACGTCGGCAACACTAGCTGGCAGAGCGGTCTTGTAAGTTCAATACATTGGCCATGGCCCATAACTTGAAGCTATTACTCACATCATCCGCAGTGAACTTGGCCTTGCGACGCATTATGTTCCCTCGCGGACTATTCCTAGTCTCATGGCTCATCTAGCCGAATACGAAAATCCGTCTTTCACTCAAATTAACTGTGCGATCGAAGAACTGCATAGCGAACGTCAGCCGGATGAACCGCGTGGGAAATTGCTGGGTGTTGTCCGTAATGCCCTGGACACCGCTTTCCGACACGACACCGTGGAAAGTATACTGGAAACGCTAACGAAGCTCTCAAGTTCCCCAGATACCTGTGTCAATGAGTGGGCAAAGGAAACCCTGGAAATACTTGACATGCGCAGCCCCACGAGCCTTAAAGTAGCACTTGCTGCTATTCGCCGCGGAAAGAATATGTCATTGCGGGATGCGTTACAGATGGAAATGGGAATCGCGACAGCATTCTGCGTGAGTCTCGTCTACAGCTCGAAAATAATTGACCGATGTCAACATCTTACAGAACGGTGCCAGTCCGGATTTCCGTACAGGCATAAGTGCAGTGTTGATAGACAGGGTGAAAGGACGGCCGATGTGGACCCCCGAGAAAATTGATGACGTTTCACCTGAGATCCTGGACCGGTTTTTCTCGAACGACTCCACCTACCGATCTGAAATGCCGACATTGTCATTTCCCGATACATTCGCGGAACACGTTGGTCCGATGGCCTTCACACTACCGTCCGAGTCCAAGATAATGGAGATGATTAAGTCGTTGTGCAAGGATGGACCCGTCTCGCTTTCTGGGCTACTTTCGGATATGGAGCACTTGATCAAGGAGAAAGCAGGTACTAAAGACAAGGTTCTCGAGGTGGTGTACCGCACATGTCAGGTCGTGGACGATCAAGGGATAGCAAGAGTGGCATGGAAAGACTGAGTGGCGGTGGCAGAGTAGGATTTGGTATCTAGAAAACTCTCGCTGTGCAGTTCTCTTCAAATTGGATTTCGACCGCGGTGTAATGTTGTTTGTCGAGTCGGCGATAGGTACAAGGCGGTGGATGAGAGCCGACTGACTCGCGAGCCATTCTGGCGAGGTATGGGATTCGTACGTCCAACTTGTCTCTGGTCAAGGTTCGAATTGCCGGTGATTGATGGCGACTGTGGCGCTGGATGATGTTACTGCCCAGCCTGTCGCTTACTCGATGGAACTGCCCCTCTTGGGCCGGGTGGCCAAGGTGGGCTGTTAGCGTTGCGACCTTGTTCTAACCTTGATCGACACAAGGGCTAACACTGTGCGTGTTGTTGCCGACAAGACGACTGATCAGATGAACGCCTCTCGCCAAGCCAACGACATCTCTGCGGTGGATGCGGAGCGCAAGCACGGCGGTTCTGTGTGGAATGAAGTATGTATGATATTATAAGTTACCATCCCGCCGGCACAGTGGAGCGAGAGCGAGTCCACGGGGGTCGTTAGTGGATTACGCGTCTGAATTGCACTTCGTGCCATTTCGCACAGCCTGCGCGGGGACTAAAGCCGCCCGCACACACAGTGAGAATCTGCCGGAACCACAAATAACAACTGTCAGCGTCGGCACACAGCAATTGCTCGCTCACTGGCAGACCAGCTGCTTGTCCTGTGGGCGTACACATAGTTGTGGTGACAATACGCCATGCTGGTCTCCCACATTCCAAACAGAACTAGTACAACTGCGCGGGAGTAGATCTCCGCATCATAGCACGTGGTACAAGCCGCAGGCCGCACACTGGCTGCGCTATGCCATCTGTGCATGTTTGACTGATCTCTCATTTGGGCTTGATTGGCGATGGAGACTAGTCACTGCAAAACTTACACGAGCGCCCGCCACTCGCCTTGTCCATTACGAGATCCAAAAATAGCTAAAGTGCAAGCCTTGCGTGCCGGGTGCACCAAATGTGCGAGATAAATGACTCGACCCCGCCAGCGCAGTCAGAATTACGGGGATGACTCGTTCCTGACCGAACGCGCTGACGAGTTGGTTCGGAACTGGTTGAATGACTCGACTTTCTGGCTCAAGCACAGACGCGGCACGGCCAATCGTTGATTCCTGATCGAAGAAATTCGCAGAGACCCGGACACCTTAATCGGATCCCACGGAATTAAATCTCGAAAAGATGCCGTTTGAGCCAAGCAGCCACTGCAAGCTCTGTGACTAGGTTACCTTGCTGATGTGATCTATTGCTAGACTTGCAGTGGTATATCCTGTATAAAAGGGATGAGTAACTGCTGGAATCTATCACAATATTATTCGTTACCTCCTTCCAACATCCTCCATGTATCCGATCGACCTTCTGCCGTCGCCCCTCCGTATCATCAACGACGCATTATGGGTTATGCAGTCCCTGCGATCCAGTGGACGCGCAACGCCTGACACACGCCCCGCTCCTGCCGACTTCGACGTAAACCTCCAAACCAACACTGGTTTCTTCCCCTCGCGGCCACTCCCTAGACTGCCTCAGCCTTTTGACGCGTGGGAGGATGCTCTATCACAAGCACAGGACGTGTTGAAGCTCGGGGAGGACCTGCCTGCAAGCCATGCTACAGAAAGAGCTGTAGGTGAACGATGGAGGTGCCAGATACGTTCAGTATGTCCTAAAGTTCCACCCTGACACGGTATGAGTGCTGATCAGAAGAAACACAGTTACCAACACTGAGTACGGAGTCACTCCATGAGGACCCACAGTTCCTCCGCCGCGCCCACAAAGTTCTGGCATACCTCATGCACTTCTATACCCATTCAATCCCCCCGGACACCATCGATGGATCCATATTGGTTCCGCGTTCTTTGTCGCTTCCGCTGATGGCTGTTTCGCGCGTCCTAAGAATGGCCCCGGTCCTGACGTTCGCGGACACCGTTCTTTGGAACTGGGAACTCGTCGATCCCAGGCTACCTGTCACGATTGAGAACATGCGTTTTGGTCAGGAGCTATTCTCAGGGACGGAGGACGAACGGAATTTCTATTTCGGATCAGCCAGAGCGGAGATGATTGGCGTGCAAATGCTCCACATTATCAACGACTACCACAGCCTCCCCAACGTTACGGACCTGACTTCCATTAGCAAAATCAACAAGTTGCTTTCTCGGCTCACCACCATCATCCAGGAGATCGACGCCAACGTACAGTCCATGCGTCAGATAGTCGATCCTCATGTCTTCTATTGGGAGGTTCGTCCTTGGTGGAATGGAAGTGCAAGCAACTCCGCAGCGGCATGGGTATACGAAGGAGTTGATGACATGTCAGGCCTCGATCTTGACGGCCCATCTGCTGGTCAAAGCAGCGTCATGCACGCGGTCGACCTCTTCCTTGACATCGACCACAAGCTTCGACAACGGCGATACCCTGCGCCGTCGGACGGGAACAAGAAGGCAGACCACGGGTTCATGGAACGGATGCGAAGATATATGCCGGGAAAACACAGAGACTACCTGGAGTATATTGCTGAGTATCGCCCCGTCAGGGAGGTCGCTCAGAACATACCGGCAGTCAGGGAGGCGTATAACGGTGCTGTTGCGGCGTTGAGGAAGCTCAGGGATGCTCACATGCGCATCGCATGCTTGTACATCGTAACGATGTCGCGGTCTACGAAGCCACCTGTGGGTTGCCCCATGTTTGCGATGGCGCAGAGGATGGAGAGGCAGTCGGCCAAGTCTGGACCAGCGACCGGAACAGGAGGAACCGAGCTTTCCCTTTTGCTCAAGGCCGGGAGAGATGCCACCACACGGGCAGTCCTAAAGAACTGATATGAGAAAGAAATAGGCATTATGATATGAATCACCACTAATTACTGTATTCACCCCACTACTCCCATTCCACACAGATTCCAACGGACATATTTATTAACCTATTCTTGTGTAGCAATTAGCATAGTACTCACCCTTTTGTTATCCTCCAGCGCGTACCCAGTATCTATTTTGTAGCCTATCAGTTCTTGGAGTCGTTCACGTTCAACTTGTCTTCCCTTGTCGCGTCACACAATGTCACACATCATTTGTCACATCTTGCCTGATTCAAGTCCCGCTCGGATTCAGCCTTAGTAACGAATGAGATCTGACTCGTACTTTCAAGTTAGTATACAGGTGACACTGCAATAAAATGCGTCATTGACCTGGAGCGCTTGAATTAGAATAAAATCAACACTAACCACACACAGCAGCGTTATCTCGAGGACACACATGGTCAGATGGGATACAGCTCGTGATGCGGCAGGTTGGATGCTCACAGCGTAATTAATTATAGGTGCATATGATAGATTCGATGCGAATGACTAGGTGCTACAGATACAACAACGCAATGATAACAATAATGGTGCAAACAAAGTCGACAGTCACTATGGTGGATCTAGCGGGTAATGGTAAGCCTTTCTGAATACCTCCCAAACGAGACTCAAGCCCCCTAAGACCTTATCGAGAGTTTCCCGAGCGGCTGGTGGAAAGTCTATTTGAATATTTGACCACTCGAATGGAAACGCAGGGATGGGAATCAGGGAGTTCTCATTGAGACTCGGGGAAGGAGATGGTGTGGGTATTGACGGGAACATAATCGTGTCAGTCTGAGATCTATCACCGGTAGGTGAATTCGAGGTGGAAGGCGTCGGGTCAGGGGATGTCGTTGAGATGACTGACACGATCGACGCGGACGATGTGGTTGCCATTCGGTTGGTTGCATCGTCGGCCTCTATTGCTGTGCTTGGCGATGGTACCAGGATCGTCGTTGTGACGAACACCGTCTCTGTTGAGACAGCTGGGATCTTGTCGCGATCAAGGTCGCGAACAGCATCGAGGTGATCAAGGGACCGCTGCATATACTTGACGTCGGTGCCCAGATTGATCAAAAACATGAGAATGAGAACGGCGGGAAAGCCCCAAAGGAATACAAGCTTTCCCAGAGATAGGCATCCCATGCGGACACGGGAGCCGTACCGATCGTTGACTAGAGACAGTGTGGGAGTAAAAAAATGATCCAACGAGTAGTGCAAGAGTCTGTAGCCGTCTGGAGATTTTTGCTGGTGTGTAAAATTTGATTGCAAAGTCACGGTCCCTGGACCAAAATTGAGTCACTGGGCGTGATCCTGGAGCAATAAACCGAACACATACCAGGATTGGTTTCCACTGCCACTTCCAGTCGACCGACAGGGAGGGCAAAAGTTGGGATTAATATGTCGAAGTTCTCCCTCCCTTTGGCCCTCGCCTTCCGATCCTTGGAACCCCCAACGTTGTTGACCACGTAGTCTACTGTGACCAAGCCTCCTTGGTCACCAACACCAACTTGAACCCATGTGATCCAGTGATTCCGAGTCTTCTCGTCGTAGGATGATATTAGGTCAAGCATAGGTTTCTTATCTTGCTTGGAAAGTGCGCTTGCTTCGAAGCGTACCGGAACGCCATCGACGCTCACGCTGACAATGTCAACCTGATACCGAGACACCCCTCCTTCAGATAGCAAGGATGCCACTTGGGCAAGGCCGAATTCGAGCTTGTCAGAACCTGTATCAGGCGGGGCATGCAAATGCACGCGAACGGCGTGGGCGTTTGCGTAATTGTTTCCATTGAGAAGCAACGGCGTCACAATCACGTTAACAGAAGAGATCATGAGTGGCCCATCACGCTTCCGTTTTATCAATCCGCCGTGGGTGGGAGCCAATGACAAAGGACTGAGTGCAGCTTTGTTTCCATTTAGGGGACTATGTCGAGGTGAGAGCCGCGGATTATCTGTGGTATGTGCCGCGCCACGTTGCAAGATAGCTGTACGCGAGATAGGACGAAGTGCTATTCGTGCACCGTCGTTGCCGCATCGGTTGATAGCATTGCGTTGCAACACTGTTTTCCTTGTCTGAGCATCTCGTATATCACCAGAGATGTAGTACACTTCCACAGTGCTACCTTCGCTTTCATTTCTAATGATCGTTGAGACTGTTTCCGAGTCGGCGGCAAGGACGCAAAAGCGTGGTAATACGATAGGGTTGATGTCCAGGTCAGCATCCGACCCATGCACATCTGCAATGTGAGAATGGTGTCCCGGGAGGACAAGAACGGTTCCCGTGATAGAGAAAGTGAAGGCGTTTTTTGAGGGTGGATTTAGATCGTTCATGTTGATATGGATTGTGATAGGGACTGCGGGTGATCGACTCGAAGCAACAGCATCCGAGGAGGTACGGCTGCGCCCCTCGGACATGGGAGGGAGGGTACTGATAGAAGATAGCGTGACGGAGGGTGTCAAAGAGGTCGGAGAAGTTTCAAACGAGTAGTCGGGTAGATGGTCATTGGGTAACGGGGCGCGTAGTAGGGAGGATGTCGAAGAGAAAGAGTCCTGTCGGGCAGTCATCGGAGGGGCATACAGTACACTATTGGTGGACATGCCAGCGGGAAAGTCCAGGGAGGGATGTCTGGATATGGGCATAGAAGGTGGACCAACATCGAAACCGGTGTAACCAGTACCACCAGTGACAACCCACTCCGCATCCTCACCAGGAGGCCAAATAACATCGAAGCCCTTGACCTCAAGTCCAATATCCATACCGAGCATTGTGGCCACGCCAGGGAACCAGATGCCCTTGCATGTTCCCTTGTATTCTAAGCGCATCAGGATGCCCTCTCGATTACTTGACGAATCCTTAGCCTTGCCCAATACTGCAGTGGTCATTTCACCCTTGGCTTCCTTAACGCCAACGCGTCGCCGGCCATCGCTGTTGTCGATGTTTTTGGTAGGTTGTGCCCAGCGTACGCGCAGGCGTTCTGTTGATGGAAACGACCCTTGTATAATGATGCCCCCAGAAGGTCCATCAGTATATGACGAAGAGTCAGACGACTCGTCATCCGCCATATCAGCAGATGATCCCGAACGAGAAGTAGTCCGTGTGACATGAGGTTCAGAGGCTAATTCCCAAGCCCCTGGATCTTCGTCTGCGGAGGAAAGGGAGGCCATAGACGAAGAAGTACTTGCTGTGTTTGGCGGGTATATGCGCAATTTGACGCTATTGGATAGGCACCTTGGAACAGGAATAGTAATCTAGGAGGCTGTTTTACTGCTGCACATGGAAAATCATGAACGTTACTTACCAGAAAAGGTGCTTTTGGAGGCCGTGAGGTGAATGGAATCCAGAGTTCTATTGCAGCCATAAAATGCATGCTGTTCCGCTCGCCAATAGAAGCTCGTCTCTTCGGCGTGGTTGAGACACGCAAGGCGCTGTCCCCACCATGAAATCGGGGAGGAAACTCCTTTGGAAGAATATAGGAGATGTTATATCCGCTGACAATAATATGTCCAATATACTTTTCATCCAGCGGGAGCATATTAGGGCCGGGGGAAGATGTAGTTGAAGAGGAAGCACGGCTGGAGGACATGATGGAAGTTGACACGCCAAATATCGAGAGATAGGACTTTTGTGAGACCGAGGGCAGATGAAGAGCGCGGGTCGCATTGCTAAGGAAGGGAAAAGAAGCGGAGGAAAAATTGTAGGGGGCAGAGTGGATATCCAGAGGGTGTACTTGAGCCGAAAGCAATTTCAGGTTTTCCTCTGCCGTGTATTATTATAATGATCGGGGAGGGACTGCAAGATATGATCGCACCTGGAAATAACGGAATGGTTGAGCCTGGAGAAACGCTGTCCATAGGGATAGCGAGCTGCGGGGGCGGTCAGGGGGAAACGGGGCGCTGTAAGACGAAGCGATCGCACCTTGAGATACATTCTGATAGTGGCACCGTCATGGCCTTGTTTTACCTTGCCGTCGAGAGCAAGGCGAGCCACAACATTGAGTTTTGTTTGGGGTATGCTGGTGAACTGGGATGAGCCAGCGACGGAGAGCGGGGGGCTCGGGGCGCGTTTATGACGTGGTTGTGGGGTAGTGTTGGTCATGGAGATAGAGAGAGATCAACGACGCGGTTGTGGACAAACTAAGTTGGCGCGTAGACGCGTTGGCACGTGAGAGCGACTCGCTCCGATTGGGAACGTCGGCTTTTCCGGTACCCTCGCAGTAACGCCCAGTAACACCAACACCATTTCACACACAGCAGTACTCGACGCTCAGCACTCAGCGTTCAACGAGTACTATAGTCGTGTCTACTTCCAGAGCCTTGTCAACGCTGATTTCGTCGAATCGACGTCGATAACGAGTCCGACGACACCCTTGTAAACCTGACACGTGACCGAGAAGGGACTGGGTGGGTACTCTGCCAGCAAGCACGAATACGTCTTACTTATCGTCAGCGTACTTAAAGTCTTTGCATGCTTCGTTTCTCTTCTTTCCTCCTTAATCCCCGTCTATCATCACCTCACCTGGCATTCCGAAACCATCGTGCTCTTTCCATGGCGCTTTCAGATTGGACAACCATACCTCAGCGTGACACAATACCACGGTACTCGGTCTTCACAAAGCCCATAGAGAAATCCCGGTACGATGAGAGGCAGTATCGAATCATACATCTCGAAAATGGTCTCACTGCTATGTTGATACACGATCCGCACACAGAAAATGCTGCGGCTAGTCTCGACGTTGCCGTTGGTCATCTCTCTGACCCCGTCAGTGGCATATTTCCGCTCCGTCCCATTATATAGACGCATGCTTAGAACCCTGCCTTTTCTAGGCCGACATGCCAGGTTTGGCTCACTTCTGCGAGCATTTGTTATTCATGGTATGCAGACCGATCGTTGCTCTGACGTCCCTCTGTTCAGACAATTCTAGGGTACACAACAATTTCCGAAAGAGAACGAGTATTCCGAGGTGTGTCACCTCTTCCCAAGTGTAATTCTCAGGTTCTGGAGTCTCGGGTATCCAGTATCTATCCAAGAATAGCGGCGGTTCAAACGCGTACACATCCACGTCAAATACCAACTATCATTTCCATGTCTCTCCCACTGCCCTTTCGGGTGCCATCGAGAGGTTTGCTGGCTTC
Source organism: Leccinum incarnatum (assembly GCA_038091095.1). Classification (NCBI taxonomy): domain Eukaryota; kingdom Fungi; phylum Basidiomycota; class Agaricomycetes; order Boletales; family Boletaceae; genus Leccinum; species Leccinum incarnatum. The sequence goes on from JBBPNG010000013.1 coordinate 25,545, forward strand.
TTCCATAGCCCCCTCTTTTCACCATCCTGCACCTCCCGGGAACTCAATGCTATCGACTCAGAAAATAAGAAGAACCATCAGGCAGACGCTTGGCGAATTTTCCAGCTGAACAAGACTTTGACCAAGCATGGTCACCCTTTTAGTAAATTCGGCACAGGAAACCGCGAGACGCTGAGTGCAGCTGGGAGGGAGATGAAAGCCAAAGCAAAACTACTTACCGATGGCAATGCAAAGGGGCACATCAACGTAACTGGGGCCGCGGCTTTTTCCCCGGTGTCTTCAAGAGTGCCTTCCCCTACCCCGTCTTCCACCTCGGCTTCAAGTGAGGTTGAGCCGGACGGTGGCACAGTGGGTCGTGAAACCCGCCGTAGGTTGGTCGAGTGGTGGAGTAGAGAGTACTGCGCAAGTCGGATGAATGTGTGTGTGATTGGTAGAGGTGCGTTAAATCTTTTGCGTAGTCTGTCTTCGTATTGATTTCAATCAACAGAATCACTCGATGAACTGTCTGATCTGGTTTCTCGGAACTTTTCCGCTGTATCCAAGCATCGTCAAGACCCACTCCCGATCATTAGCGACCATCCGTTTGGGCCCAATGAGATGGGTGTGAGTCCGTTTATATATATATTTCGTTTGCTTCCTGATGCAGATGAAAATTTCATAGACTCTTGTTCGGGTCCAGACAATCATGTCTTTCCATGCAGTCGAGTTATCTTTCCCCCTCGCTTGGCAGCCATCACTCTGGAAGTACAAACCTGGGTACTTCCTGTCTCACTTTCTGGGACATGAGGGTCCTGGGTCTTTGCATTCTTATCTCAAAGATAAAGCATGGATTACCAGCTTAAACGCAGCTCCTCAGGCGCTCGGACGCGGTTTTGCAATGTTCAAAGTAACCATCTTCCTGACGAGCGAAGGTTTTGGTATGCCTTTGTATTCGCGACAAGCAACCACCACTCATGACATTCCACAGACAACCATCGCTCTGTTGTTCTTGCTGCAATCAAATACCTCTCGCTCCTGCGATCGTCTGCGATTGCTCCTTGGTACCAGGCCGAAATAGCGGCCGTAGCGAGAACACGTTTCGAGTTTGCAGAAAAGCGTGCAGCAGCAGCATATGCAGTATCTATCGCCGAAAAGATGTCGTGGCCTGCCCCTACCGAAAAAGCACTTTCTGCTCCCGTACTAATCTCTGAGTGGGAAGACGAGGCAGGTTTGCGGGAGGTGCAAGATGCGCTGCTCGATGTCCAGATAGACAAAGGTCGTGTAGTGTTGATGGCAAAGAAAGAAGAACACGAGCGTGTTTCAGGAGCTTTGCTTTGGGAGAGCGAAAAGTGGTATGGAACAGGTTATACGGTCGAGCGATGGGACAGCGAATTCTTGGATCAGGTATGTAAGCCATCATTCTGGTAACAATTAGTCGGTTAATGGTCTCAAAACAGGCACATGGTCATAACGACATTCAGGAATTCCATCTTCCTAACAAGAACGACTTCATACCAACCAACATCAACGTTGAGAAGCGTGAGGTCTCCGAAGTACAGTTTTTCTACGTGCGCGATGAGTTATTGCTGACGCCGTATCAAAAGCCTCAAAGAAGACCTCATCTCATACACGAAACTGAGTTGTCGCAAGTTTGGTACAAGAAGGATGACCAGTTTTGGCTTCCCAAAGCAAGCGTCGTCATCGAAATCCGCAGGTTAAGTCAATATTACTCAAACAGTGTTGTTGATACTAATTGTCTTCATTCAGTCCCGTTGCAAATAATACCTCCCGTTCTAGCGTGTTAACACGGTAAGGGGTTGTGTCTGTATTCTCGTGATGGCGTCTCAATTGAACCGCAGCCTTTTCGCTGATCTCGTCAACGACTCGCTCACGGAATATACTTATGATGCGGATTTGGCTGGTCTCTCGTATAACTTGGGTGCTCACAACCTTGGAGTCGTAATTTCCTTGAAAGGATACAACGATAAGTTGCCTGAGCTTGCACGGCGCATCGTGGAAGCACTCGGGAATCTACAAATACGTCATGATCGGTTGGAAGTCATGAAAGAGAATGTAAACGGAATCTTCCTTCATTCATGTGTTTGCGAGGCTAATATGTCGGATTTAGCTCAAGCGTCAATGGGAGAACTTTTTCATGTCACAAAGCTATCAGCTTTCAGACCATTATACTCGGCATATCCTGACACATGGTGCATGGACGGTCGAGGAGCAGTTACACGAAATCCCTGGTGGGTTTTATTTCTTATCCACAGTGGAATCCAGTCAGTGAAGTCTTATAAACCATTAGGTGTCACCGTGCAAGAAGTGAAGTCCCACGCCGCTCGGCTTCTAGCAAACGTCAACATCCGGATGCTTGTGCTAGGCAACTTGTATAAGGATGTATGCGTCCATGATATCACGCCGATCGACGTTGATTAATGAACTTCATCTAGCAAGCTATCGGATTATCGAAGAGTGTTGAGCACATCCTTCGTTCGAAGCCGTTGTCATCAGTATCCACGGATTTATCCCTTATCCTTCCCGAAGGTATGGCGTCTACTTGCGTTCGTGGATTTGTTTTAACATCAAGGCAGGATGCAACTATACATGGACTTCCCCCGTACCAAACCCAAACGAACTTAACTCGGCGCTATCCTACTATCTTCACCTCGGTCAATTAACGGATCCTCGACAACGAGTGGTCGGTTCGCTTCTAACACAAATCATGTCGGAACCTGCGTTCAACGTTCTCCGCACCAATGAGCAACTGGGATACATTGTTTCATGCTCACGATGGAACCTTCCTGGAGAGTCGCAGTTCGGTCTTCGCATTGTTGTGCAGAGCGAGCGAAAAACCACTTACCTCGAAGGACGCGTAGAGGCATTTCTGGATAACATGGATCAGAAAATTCGTGATATGGGCGACAGCGAATTCCGCGACTTCAAGAGTGGTTTGCAACAAAAATGGAGAGAGCCTGCGAAGAACCTGGCGGAAGAGGTGTCACGATACTGGTCCCAGATTGATTCCGGCTATCTCGACTTCATGCGAGGTGGGTCAAGTGTGCTTATTTTTCGCGTGCATGCAATGCTTCTATCTTTGGTTAACAGGTTGCGATGATGCCGATTTACTTGAGAACGTGGACAAACAGGAGGTTTTAGATTTGTTCCGGAGGCGCGTTGATCCTAAAGCGGAAAAACGGGCAAAGCTTTCGATTCACCTACAATCTCAAAAGCCACGGATTCCTCGGGTCAGCGCTGAAGCCATGAAAGCCTTCGAGACGCACCTCCAAGGGGCCAACATCAGTGTTGACATCACAGCCGTTAGGGAGGATCTTGACGAAGCAACCCCTACCGTTACAGAATTCACCAAGGTGTGGCGGGAGGTTTTGGCGGAACATCAGGTGCCCGATGCGGATGCTCGGGGTCTGCTTGAGCAGATCCCTGTGTTAATAGAGCAGTACCCCATTCCGGGTGAAGAAGCCGATGGCTTACCATCCGGCGTGACGCAAATTGAAGACCTGAAGATCTTCAAAGCAGCATTACGAATCTCGGACACGCCCAAACCCCTCATTGAATGGAAGGATCTACCGACATCTAACCTCTAGCCGGCCGGTGTACACGGGAATAGACGTGGTTGGGTGAGTTTCATTAGCAACTTTGCCACACTGATGAACTTATTTGCCCGAGTGAAGAACATTCTTATGATTGCATACCAAGCGCATGCAGTGGCCGTAGTAGACTAAGTGGATGATTGCAGAAACTAGTACATCTCAAATCAGTCCCCTTCGGACTGCCTAGATTTCGATAGAAGTAACCATGTACCCTGGCCCGGGATTCTTTTGATCTGTGAACTGTGGAATAGAATTGCAAATCGCTTGCATTATACGACTTGAGTTGAGTTAAATCCTAGTGGCAACCATGCACTGGCAGGCGTTCTCGCATCTCAAGGTTCCATCCCGCATTTGTTCAATTGTGGTGAGGATCTAAGTATTAGCCACTTTCCTAGGTGCATGGATTACTCAACTTAAGAATGGGCAACGACTGAGGTACTTGAACGAACTCCCAAAATTGCTATCAACGAGCAGGAGGTAGTAGTCGATCTGCTCCATCGAGAATCGACTCGTAGACCCACAGATGATGCAGCTTCAAGTCATTCAATTATTCCATTGCCCGCACGATATTTCATGAGATCAGGTATACCTATAACAGTGTCCATTTGGTATCAACAGACAACGAGATTCGCGTTCGTCAAACATGACCGGATCAAGCGGCAGAAACAGAAATAAAAAAATGCTACATGCAGATGCATTATGGGTCAACAGATATGGTTATACGTTGCCACTTTGTAGTAGCCCAGTCTAGGTCACCAGTCCACAGTCTAGAGTCGAGGCGTAAGAGATAAACATCAATTACAATTTTATTCCCTACCGCGGAAACAACTACAATCATGCTTCTCAACGAGATACGCGAGTGGTGGGAGAACGGCGTTGGGTTGCATACAAGAGAATGGGGCCAAAGTGTATGAGTGCAATGGGCGACGATGACAAAATAACGGAACATGCGATGGCTACACCACAAGCGGGATGCGGACGATGCTATTACTTCTTTCTGGTGTTGGCCTTGGTAACAGCTGGCTGGGGTTGTACAGGTGGCGCGTAGTTTTTAGCGCGGCGAAAAAGGAGGACATGGGGTTCTGGGGCTATAATGTGGAATGAGAATTAGCAAGCTAGACGAAGGAGACAATCAGACCGTGAACTTCATAATGCTGCCACCCTAGGCTCTGAGTGATGCCAATACCCCTCCACTCTGCTTCTGTAAGCAAACGAAGTGTACCCTCCTTCTCATCAAAGAACTCCTTTGGTATCAGCTTCAAAAGAGGCTTTGGTAAGATGACGTGACGATATTCATAATGATCGTCCGAGTATCTGTCAGAATAGTGTATCCTACGTACTATCGTCAACACAGTGGTCCGCATGATCGTGGGGCGACCTACTTCTCGATGTATTCCTCCAGCTTGTTGTTAACCGTGCGATCGGCCATCTTTCCTGACAGATGCGTTGGCGGGCAAAGGTTTTGCTGGATGTCCGAGGCGGACCTTGCTTGTTGGCACTTGGCGTACCTGTGGGCCCACACTATGACGTGACTACGCGTCTGTGAGCGTGACATCTGTCACATCGCTTCAGGGGTTTGCGACAAAGTTCGCGCCGAGTCGCGACATAATCTACGCGTTTGTTCTTGACCTTCATGCATCGCAACTCTTGGGCTCGCGGCAATTTGAACTCAACATGGGACGACCGTTCACCCCTCCATAATGATGGGTACAATATGGAACCGTTCTCATCTCCGTCACCGGATGCCTTGCAGATCCACCGCGGCTCACTCCCAGATCATTGGAACTTGAATGATGGTGAGTATATGCGTCTCATCTTTTTTGGTGTCTGAGTATGTGCTACCTCAGTGTGCTCCCCCTCCCCTCCAACACCTCAGGGAGGGAGTTACGCCTACCCCCCGTCGTCTTCTGTGAGACTACATCACAGTGACGGGCATGTCTACAGCGAGGAGCGATTTTTTCCCACACAAACATACGTCCATAACCGATCAGATGGGGAGCATGGTACTTCTATCATCTGGCGCAACGTTTCCTCCCTCTGACGTTGTCCGCCTCAGAACGTTCCGGCTACAATCCACGTTTGAATTATTCAGAGACGCCAAGATCGCATCACTCAGACAATATTCAGCAGCATTCTTCATGGCAACCCCAGCCAACCAAGGAATACGAAAATGCCGCCGACGTGTTTAGTCGCGAGAATGTCACACGAAATAGGTTTGGATGGAAACTGCGCTCAGTTTCTGAATTGCGTGCGTGGACAGAGATCTTGTTCAATTATCCTTCAATGCCAGTTTAAGCTGACAGGTTCCGTGGCGTATTCAAATTCGGGGTGTTTAACGCGATACAATCGGCATGTTTTGATCAGGTTCGAACCTTTTCCATGGATAAACGAGACGAACCTGATCACTTTCTGTAGGTCCTACATTCACGTGAAAATCTGGTATCTATATACTGTGAAGTACCATGTGTTGTCACTGAAAATCCATAGGTCATCAGTGGTCGGTTGCTTTACCTACACATTGTCCGTGTTCATTATCTCTTGGTCGCTTGATGCATTTTAGCGCCTACTGGAAGCGGAAAGACCGTCCTTTTTGAGCTAAGCATGATTCGAATGCTAACACAAGTCGAGAACGATGCACAATCGGTCAAATGCATTTATGTTGCGCCGACAAAGGTCAGCCTTTATTTCTCGACATCAAGTATGGGTTTATAGCATCATTTCAGGCATTATGTACCGAGAAGCACAACGAATGGACAGCGAAATTTGGTGGACTCGGCATTAAATGTATGTACTCAAAAACCAAAGCCTTCTTGCTGATCAACCTGTATTCGTCAGGCTGCGAATTAACAGGTGATACACTCCTGCTGGGAAGAGGAGCTTGGGGTGATGCTAAAAGTTCACACATAATGTGCGTATAGACCGGTATGTCTTGCTGATGAATCGACTGACGTTTCGTCTCCACAGCGTGACAACCGTGAGGATGTTATCGCGCTTTTAATTCTGAAAGATGGCTTATAGTATTTTAGGCTGAAAAATGGGATAGCTTGACGCGAAATTGGTGAGTTTGCCCATCGCTCCGCGCATCCTTGTCATAACCAGTACGGTAGGGCCGATCATTCTGGGATACTATCTCAAGTCAAACTATTCCTCGTGGATGAAGTCAGTTCTATGCATGAGTAGAATGTCGGTCGTTGACGTTGTGTTCAGGTCCATGTTCTGAATGAGACTCGAGGAAGCACTCTAGAAGTCGTAATTTCCCGTATGAAAGCACGCGGATCCGGCATTCGATTTCTTCTTATTTCTGCTACTGTTCCGAACGTGGAAGATGTTGCGCAGTGGATTGGGAGCAGTGACGGTAATGCCCAGTCTGCTAAAGTATTTCAGGTTGGTTTACCGCCGTATACGATTTAGCCCTCTAACGAGCATATTCAGTTCGGCGAAGAGTTCCGACCCTGCAAGCTTACAAAATTCGTCTACGGCGTAGCAAAGCCCAAAGGCCAGAATGATTTTGCCTATGCCCGTACCCTCGATTCGCGCCTGTTTTCAGCAATACAACAACACTCAACAAACAAGCCAATCCTGGTATTCTGTCCCACGAGAAAAGGTATCCAGGATTCTATGGTCTTGAGATGGAGATAACTCACAAATTTGTCTCATACAGGCACCGTGGACACAGCTAAACAGTTAGCGAAGGATTATGATCAGGCAATGAAGGGGAAAAAGAATTTACCGTGGTCACCTCCTACACGGTATGTCTTGATTACATGTCAGCTTTTATTTACTCAATCCTGTTTAGTATTGATCAGATGTTTCACGATAAGGACTTGGCTGGTGCGTTTACACTCATTTTGGATGCGATTCGTGATAACTGAGAACTGAAAAACACGATAGCCCTTGTATCGTTGGGAATTGCGGTTCATCATGCTGGCTTGAATATTGACGACAGGAGAGCGGTAGAAGATTTATATCTACGAAAGGCCCTGCGCGTCTTAGTTGCTACATCTGTAGGGAATGTTGGCATTTGCGTTTGCTGCTCTGACTTCTTTTAGACCCTAGCGGTTGGTGTTAATCTGCGTAGGTTCGATTATTAGCAGTGATATCAACACCTCACGGTCACGACCAAGCTGCCCAGATGGTTGTCATCAAGGGCGTCAAATTGTACCAGAATGGAGAGATGAGGGAGTACTCGGATCTTGACATCATGCAGATGATGGGTCGAGCGGTAAGCATATGCATGTTTCTCGCAGCCGTTCCAAACCCGTATTCACTTATTCAGGGGCGACCTCAATTTGGTACACATATCTTCTGCCTGCTTGTTACCTCTGACGTGTCCCAACAGATGACGAGGGGATCGCAATTATCCTATGTGAACCAGAGTTGGAGTACAAGTATCGCGCGCTCACGCAGGGAAACACTGCTCTAGAGAGCAACCTTCATCAAAACCTCCCTGAGCACCTAAATTCAGAAATTGGGTTGGGAACAATATCAACTCTGGAGAGTGCGAAGGACTGGATTCGAGATTCTTTTCTGTTTCGCCGTATCCAGAAAAATCCGCGCCATTACGATATCGGCAAAAACGAAAACCAGACCTGGGAAGAAAAAATTGACGAGATCGTCATACAAAGCATACTCAGCCTGCGGGACACGCAGTTGATCGAATTCGTTGAGAGAGACGGAAGGCTTTCCTCAACTGAGTATGGGGATATTATGAGCAAGGTAGGAGCGTTCGAGCTCTGTGATGTCTCATATTGATGTTCCCAGCTTTACATACGGCAGACCACCGTAAGTGTTTTCGGCCAACTTTTTCTCATTCTTGAACCTCATTCGCGCAGATGCGAGCAATTCTTAGCCTGCCTTCTTCAACCACCATGCGGGAAATTGTGAGAAGCTTACCGAGTCCAATAATCCGTATACTGATGATGTCTAGCTCGAATTGGTGTCTGCCTCCGAAGAGTAAGTAAGATTTCTTCAGTCTTTCAAGGCTAATGCTTGGTGCAGGGTTTCAGACCTGAAGCTCCGTAGCGGGGAGAAGCCGGTTCGTAGTAAAATTCTCGTTGTAAACTCGATTAACTCAGCTCCTTTCAGATGTATGAGAAGATTCGTCGTCATAACGATACTCGATTTCCGCCGAAGAAGATAATCAGTACAAGCGACAAGGTACTTTTACTGATCCAGGTAAGAATACCAGCCATCTTGCAGGTTTGAACTCTCACAAGGAAAAAAAGGCGATCCTTGCGGGCCTTCCACTCAACAGCCCTGAATTCAAATCCACAGAAGGCCAACCATACTTGGAGGCTATTTCGATATTCCGCCATGCATCACGCATCGCAACAGGTGAGCTGCCGGATCATGCGGGCCCCATTGTCATTGCTTATTGCGTTTCAGCTGTGGCAGAGGTCGCTATCATCAACCGGAGTGGAGCACAGCTCAAACACGCATTGGAACTGCAAGTGTCGTATGCAGAATTTGGAAATTTCGCACCTCTCACAGGTAGGTTTATAGAGTACGTTGTCTCAATGCGAAGGCATGGGAGGACAGGCCACTTGTCCTCAGACAGATCGAACATATTGGCGAAAAATCGTAAGAAGTAGTGCACTCACAAATCCACATAAATCTAATGCCTTAACAGAGTAAAGGTAGACATCATCATATGTCGTATCCATGACGAAAAAACTGACTGTAGAAGGTGCTGGCTGAGAACGGGGTCAACTCGATCCCCAAATTGTTGCAGGTGTCTCCGCCTCGGATTGAGGAGGTGAGGATCCTTATATATGCGCGTTTTTCCTCGTTGACAATCACAGCTTCTTAACCGCCGTCCGCCATTTGGCTCCGAGGTTCTAGCTGCCGCGAAAGAATTCCCGAGGTATCATCTAGAGATCAAGGAGCTAAAGTCTACCCACAGTAATGGAAAGGCACCAGTTGAAGTGGAGTTCTCCGTCCATTGTGGTCTCAATTTTGGCGACTCAGCACCGCAGAGACTCAAAAAGTCCAAGTGGGGTAAAACTGACATGACGACTCTTTTGATACTTACTTCCGCTATGGACTTTATTGAGTACCGGCGCATCGCGTGAGAGGTTTCCCTACCTCCGCTGACCAGCTACTGATTCCGCTTTTCGACCAAGCACAAAGGCACTCAAAGAAATGAAGGAGATTATCCTCACTGCACAACTCACGAAGCCAAGCCAATCGATCAACGTATACATCGCTTCTGTATTCCTCTTCCTCGTTTATGTAAGTCGCCAAGCAGCTTACACGTATTTAGGAAAAATTCGCTGGCGTCACGGTCGTTAGGACTTTGGCCCCGAGCGTTCCACCAGACAAGTATCCAACATTGGAAACTAAACCGCTGACATCTGTCGTGCGTCCACTACTACATTTCCCATTATCATAAACTTCATGAGACCCAGGAAACGGACCTGCAAGGGCTAGAGGACATTCCCGGCTTCTGGGACGTCAACTTTGATGACAGTGATGAGATTCCAGATTTTCGTGTGTTGAGTCCTGAGAAAAGTTGTGGTAGTAAATTCACCTTCTCAAGCGGACCCCTCCTGATCGAGATACCCCGCAGTGCGCGCAGATGGAAGTGTATCCAAAGTGCAAAGAACTCAGCCGGATCCACCTGCAAGACAACTGGCAGAACCAGATTACAGAAAACGCCCCGATGGCAAGTATGAGTAAGTTTCCATCCTTATGATCTTGCATGCGAACCGATGTATCTTCCTTGAGATGCAATCATACTTGCAAGGACAAGCTCAGATGTCGTCATTATTGGTATGTCACCACTGAATTCTTCGATCACTAACCTCCTCCTAGCTGCCAGGATGGATTACTGGAGCCTCCCCGCATGACAAAGAAGAAACGAGACGCGCTTGATTCCGATGCAAATTCTGTTCCCTCGCAACGAAATAATACGACAAGCTTATTACAAAACAAACGTCGCGCTGATTCGATTCAAGTCGGACAGGAAAGCCGGATCAATCGTGCAAAGCGGAACCCCGATGCGCAGCAGGGAGATAAAGCAGAGGAGAATGCGGATACTGCGCGCAGCCTTCACGTCGTAGTTCTCCCGGATCTGGCTGGTCATTCCACCAAGAAGTCAAGGAACCCCAAGGCAGTGCCAAACTTTGACATACAGTTAACGACTTTGAAACGGTCGCGGTCGCCTTCCCCAACGGATTCCACGTTGGATGATTACTACGATGACGAGCTTCCATTGATTTCGGAGGTCTGGAAGCAAGGAAACACGGCATCCGAAACTGATCGTGTGGAAGCCGAAGGATGCGAAATCCCTCCACCCAAACGGAGCAGAATGGATGTTAGCCCCAACTCATCCTATTCAAACAAAAAGGTTTATCTCATCTCGTCAGTTTCGCCATGTTAATGAGTGTTAGATCATCTCCCGCGAGAATCTGCAAACGTTTACCGAGTCTTCGAAGAAACGCTTGTTTCTCCGTGACTCTGATGACGAAGAGATAGCAAGTCGATACGACAGCCACCCGGTGACAAGGAACCCAACTTTTCGCCCTCATGAGCGCTACTCAGATCCTGCTACCGATCCCCCAGTTGGAGAATCCTCTACAAGCGACTGGAACGCCATCCATCGAACACGAACTCAGCGGTCTAGAGACAATGTAAGCAACAAGCGAACCATGCTTTTCGACGATTTCAGCTTGGTTAGTCCACTTGAAAGTACGCGAGGCTCCGAGTCCACCCTGCCTACCACAAAAAGGGACGATTTCTACGCACTTTCTCCTTCGAGGATCAGAGGGTTTATACAGCGTTCCCTGCCACATTCCCAAGAGCATTCAACTGTTCACGATCCCACCGCCGATCCACACGATCTCGTTTTTCATCCAAGAGAGACTCCTGACAACAGCCACATCGATTTACAGACACCGGTCCACGCCAGTGATCTGGATGACCCTCTTGCGGAATTTGAGCGTTGGCTTGCGAGCGGAGCCGTGGAGATCATTCCAAACTGAGGCAACGGTGTCTTTCCCCTTGTCGTCGGGTTCGAACTTGTAGAAAGTGTAGCAATCATTCGGGCCTTTCTCCTCACCGAAGCCTATGACGTGAGATCAGTGTTGTTTTGTTCACAGTCGATTATATCCTGTATATCCTGGTGCAGAACAATATCTGACAGGCCCTGCTGCCTTGTTGTACCTAAATAAGACGCAATGACGGCAGGATTGATAGATGGGTAAGGTAAATAATGTGATAAGTGGAAGCGGTGGTGGGTAGTAGCATTGGACGGGCCGGTATCACTTATCGATCCCAAAGCTTTCCTCGGTCAGCTCCTCGGTTGGTTTATCAGATACCTTCAGTACCCCCCTAAATCTCTCGTCCCAGCTGACACCACTGCCCGGCCCGACAATCCCCCAACCTCGCTCATCTCCCCTCCACCTCAATTCTTTATTGAGGCGTTCTGCCCTGAGCTCGACCTCACTTGGTGGTGGATTCTTTGCTTCCTCCTTAGTGGGCTCGCGCTCACCACGTGCGAGTTGGCGTGCGGTGGCTAGACGTTCAGGGAGTGTTTTGTAATACGATTTGCGAGCGGAAGCTATGCCAGGCAAGGGGGAGTGAGGTGCAATCACGGACTCCGAGGATATATAGAAGTCGAGGTCGCCGCCCTGTGGTCCGCTTTGAGTGACCTTTGATTCCTTCTCTTCATCGCTGCCTGTTTCGAGACCCTCACCGAATTGATCGTCGGACTCGAGTACGGAACTTGGACCTTCGAATTCTCGGGTTCCGTTGAAGACTAGAGCGTAGGCAGCTTCGCAACCTATTTGTGTCTTGTGACGCTCATTGAAGAATCCCAATATCATGTTGGGAATGAAACGAAGGCCGACGTAATTGGCGAATGGAACAAGGAGAAGTGGGGGCTGAGGGGGCACGGTTGCAGGAGGCAAGGAATCTATGATCGATGCATTCGATGCAGTAGGGTCCTGATGCTTGGAAGGACTAGGTGACTTGAGGGGAGAGAAGACAGCGGCGGGGGGAAGGCGGGACAGGGTGGGTATCGGCTCAGCGTCTGGATCGTCTACAATTCCAACGGGAGAGCTGAGGAGTTCCTCTGTTTCATCAAAGGTTCCGTCTGACGATAGTTCCCGTGCCAACTCCTCCTCTCTGTCTATGAGATTCAACCCACCACTCCAGCCTCGTTTCAGACCTGCCATATATTCCTTGAAAGTGTGTCTCCCGACAAGGACGATACCTCCTTCCAGCTCTCGCGCCCGTTTCTGCTCTTGAGTGAGCTGGTTAGGCAGTCCGAGTGGGACCACGGCGGGATGGTCGACACCCATTGCGAGACGGCGGTCTTTGATGACGGTGGAGGCGATGCGTTCAGCAAGGTCGCCCAAGCGACGCGTCTCGACCAAATCATAGTCGATAGCAGCAGCAACCAATACGGGCTAGGAGGCATGGAATACGTTGTTCTGCTCGTGGGGGAAAACTACACACCTTGACATACTTTTTGAAGAACCTGATGGCCTGTTGATGGTCTTCGTCTCCTGGACACTTGGCGCCGTATACAACCACCTTTCGGGGAAGCTCTGTGCTTTTCATCGGCTCGTCAGCGAGGTGCTTGACGCGGTCAATGTATGACTGGCGGATGGCGCGTGCACGGTGACGGTCGTATGCATAGTAGGAGACGATGGAGGAGGTGAGGGTAATGAATATACACCAATTTCTGGAGGGAAGACGGGGTCTCGCGGACAGCCAGCTTGGAGGGATTCCCGTGTACTCGAGAGCAACTCGAAAGCCAGACTTGGGCGGCGGCGCGTCCATGCAAGTGACATCGAAGAACCCGTCGGAAACCGGAAACAATATTTTAGCACAGCCACAGAACCAACGCAGCCAAACAGAATTCATAAGGTTCCATCCGTTCTGTCATGGCTGCACTCGCTGTGTGAGTACTTTCCTTTCATTCTTTCGCAAACTAATATCCTTTGCTTTAGTGTACTACCACAACCAATTCACGTCCCCGCCACCGCGGACGACGAGGACGAAGTATATACTGAAGCCCCTTCCCAGTCTTCCGTGGTCGTCAGAGCCGCGATCCCACCTTACGGGAAGCGCAAAGGATGGAAGCCAACGTTGCCAGAGGACTTTGGTACCGTCCGTTCATCTCTCATTGATTCTCGTTGCTGACTTGCTCCCTACAGGCGACGGCGGAGCCTACCCCGAGTGTCATGTCGCTCAGTATCCTCTCAACCTCGGAAAGAAAAAGGTCTGTCCTGTCTTCCCATCCGCGGGCGTTCCTTTGAACAATCTTCCAGACTCAAGCAGGAAATACACTTGCCCTCCAAGTCGATTCCGAGGGTAACGTCCGGTACGATGCCATCGCACATCAAGGCCAGAGAGCCGGAAAATACGTACAATCTCAATTCAAAGACCTCGTCCCTCTTTCACACCGGAAAGACATCACTGACGAGCAACGTGCGATGGAGAGACCTTCCGAAGAGGACATTCAAATCACTGCAGAACGGACGAGACAAGCTCTTGAAAAACTGGTCACCGGCAAGATCAAAGCTGCCCAGCCCAAGAATGTGCCCGACTCAGTTGGTAAGGCAACTTATGTCCGCTACACTCCTGGTCAACAACAAGGTGGAAACGGTGGAGGCCTGAGACAACGGATCATCAAGATGTCGGAGGTGGTTGAGGATCCATTGGAGCCCCCTCGCTTCAAGCACAAGAAGATCCCTCGAGGGCCACCTAGTCCGCCTCCACCTGTCTTGCGGAGTCCGCCACGAAAAGCCACTGCTGCCGAGCAGAAAGAATGGATGATTCCGCCATGTATCTCAAATTGGAAGAACAACAAGGGTTTTACTATTCCTCTCGACAAACGTCTGGCTGCCGACGGACGAGGTCTCCAAGATGTCCGTTTCTCTCGTCGTTCTCCGCGTTGATACTGGTATTCACGATTTCTTCTTCTCCCCTAGGTGTCCATCAATGATAACTTTGCCAAGTTTTCGGAGGCCCTGTTTATTGCCGACAGGCACTCCCGCGAGGAAGTTAGGCAACGAGCACTAATGCAACAAAAGCTGGCACAAAAAGAAAAGGAAGCTAAAGAAGAAGGCCTACGTCTTCTTGCCCAACGCGCACGCCAGGAGCGTAGTGGCAACGTTCCATCGTCCTCGCGACCCACTGCAGAATCGCGTGCTGCCGTCACCTCTGCTTTAGGTGGCTACGGTAGCGAGTCAGAGGCTGAGTCGTCAGCTGCGCACAGTGAGGACGAAGAGGACGAAGAGGCTGCCAAGATTAGGGATACCATGCGCGCGGAGAAACGCCGCGAACGCGAAAGGGAAATGCGGATGTCCAACATGGGTACAGAACAGCGTGCTAAGATGCTCGCTCGTCAGCAAAACCGTGATATCTCTGAGAAGATTGCCCTTGGTCTCGCGAAGCCATCGGTGTCCAAGGAGAGCATGCTAGACTCGAGACTCTTTAACAGGGAACAACTCAGTGGCACGTTTGCGGATGATGAAAACTACGGTTTATATGACCGGCCTTTGTTCCATGGGTCGACTGCAGCTGCTGCGATCTACAAGGCGCGCGGCAATATTGTTCCGGAAGGTAGTAGTGAGGACGCTTTCGGTGGTGGAACGGAGGAGGGCATAGGGAATGCACTTTCCAATGACCGCTTTGGGCTGGGCCAACCCCGTGTAGGCTTCGAAGGTGCGGCCGAACAGGAAGTGAGGGAGGGACCTGTACAATTCGAGAAGGACTCAGGGGACGTGTTTGGGCTGGACAAGTTCCTGGACGAGGCAAAGGGGGGTCGGAAACGAGGGTTGGACACGGATGTAGGGGGATCGAGGAAAAGGGTACAACTAGAGAAGGCAGAGGACATGTAGTTGTCTCCTTGGACGGTGCTAACTTTGTTACAGTATGTTGTATTCTGTTCCTAATTCGATCCACTTTGTGAAACCCGTTCGCTTCGCAGTCGGTGGATCCGTTGGCATGACATTTTACTTCTTTTTTGTGTCTCACCTTGTCCTTGGACCTTCCGACGCACCCCGACCGAGCGCAGAGCGCACAAGTCTACACTCTACAACGTTCATTTCACTATCACTATCTTAAGGAAATATCCATACCCCTCGTTCTCCCCCGCAATGCACTCTGGAAAGCGCCGCGCGCCTGCTGAGCGGGCTCGCCATGCAAAGCGCCTGGGCCATGTACAACCAGGACCCGCTGAACCAGTTATGCTGCTCGCTCTCGCAGGGAGCTCGACGTCGTCCCAGACCCCGCCGCATTCTACCACCCCCACCTCCACCACCTCCACCTCTACGAATCAACCCCCGAGCAGCGCTCCCCCGTCTTCCTCTTCCTCCTCTTCCTCGCAATCTCCATCTCCTACTCCTGGGTCATCGACTTCTTCCCTCACGCTCCCTACCAGCACTAGTATTAACTCCCCCATCCCTGCCATTCCACTGTCTTCCTCCGTCACTGATTCAAGTTCTACACCCCCGACTTCCCCCACACCCACCCCGCATTCGCCGACTGGGGCGGCGAGTCGCGGTCTCCCAAGTGGTGCCATTGCTGGAATTATTGCTGGGGGTGTTATAGTTGGCATAGCTCTGATCGTGTTTTTCGTTCGAAAGACTTATCTTCGCCGCCGAGAAAAAAGGCGCATCTCGTGGAACAAGGCTCCGGGCATGGGAGGTAGCCTTGTTGCCGAACCCAAGTTTAACCCAGATACCAGCGATCACCCACCCTCTTTCACCGCCGCAGCGAACGCTCATCAAAGAATCGCACCGTTATCGCCCTTTGACTTTGAAAACCGTGGTAAATCTATGTACCCCACTCCCCCGCCCGTGCAGCTCCGCACCATGCCCGCTTACGCCATTCCTCCCCCTCCTTCGGCCACTTACAACAACCCTGCCTATCCCACGCAGCCCAGTCATATGCCGTACAACCCTGGGAGCACTACTGCACTCGCCATGACACACGGAAACCCAGGCATGCGCATGTCTTCTACTGTACCCTCCGGGGGTTTACAGCGCGCGCAAACGGAAGCCATAGTCCAATGTACATTTGTACCCACTCTTCCCGATGAGCTTTCCATCAGCACGGGCGAACGCGTCTTCGTCGTCGAGCAATATGACGACGGCTGGGACCTATGTATGAACGGAAGAGGCGAACGAGGAATGGTCCCTCATGAATGTTTAGAACACGCACCCTTGGATCAGCCTGATGTCGGTTGGAGGAACGTCAAAAGGTCAAGTAGTCTCAACCTTGATGGAAAGAGATATTGATCGTACCCGACCGAGACTTTGAATAGGTGAGGAATTATCTACAATCGCTGTGTAAATATATGCCTAACCGCTACTTAGACGTCCGTCCAGTATTTTTCTAGATACCCCCCACAACTGCCTGCGGCGTATGTCGTCGTCCTATAACCCTGGTTGATCAACCACCCCCGATGTCATTTTTTTGGACTTCATTGGATGGAGTGGTCTTGTATCCTTTTCAAGAACAAAATTTGTGGCCCGCTTTTCCGTTTTTTTTTCTCACCATGGGATGATCAAATTGTGATATGATTCCGCTAGCACCTTGTACTGTCTTTTCACTTGTATGTGAGCAGACCCGATATTCCCTCTATGCAACATTTTTGACTTCTTCATCTATTACGACGTTCTGGAGGGCTAGCACAAATCGTGTCCCTGGTAGAGTTGACATGCGAATAATCGTGTGTGTATACGCAGATAGTAAATACATAAACACTGATTTGTTTGTATCGTCAAAAAGAATCTGATGACGCTCGCGATTCTCTCGGACCGACCTCCTTGAGGGTCAGCCTTGTTATGGATAGACAGACCCACGGCGTGTATGCATGGGAAAATGCTTTATTTCTAGAGCGTTGATGTGACGATGACCTAAGTAGCCAAAGGTATGTGTCAACATACATTAGCAAAAGGTAGACTCAGCCTCGGAGTCCGCGATCCAAGTACGGCATGTTGATCGACAGGCCGACTCGGATATCAACAACTTCTTGAAGTTGGCGGAAAACTCGCCGATGCGGCATGATCGGTTTGAATCCCGAGTCCCAGGACTGGCCAAATGGCAGGCTCCTCGGAGTCGCATGAAGATGGGTGACAAACTGATGTGACGACTCGGATCCGAGGATATATACTGGCAGGAGTCATACCTTGGTTGTCACGCGTCCGTTCCCAGACCGATCAGTGATACATAGCCGACGGACGGCTTCCTGCCGTCGGCCGACTTGTCTGCATGTTTTGAACAATAACCGGGCCAGGGGCCGACACGGCTAATGCCCTCGCTTAACGAGATGAAAAAGGACATGACGTTGAAGGCATCGCCACTAGGGCGTAGTGGCGTAGTGGCAGCGTGGCTTGGTTCCTTGCGCCAAGCGGCGCAGTTACTGGAATGATCCCCCCTAAGCCCTCCATCAAGGTGAGTTTTGACTTTCGCTGCCTGCGTGCATACGCGTGCATAGCAGGGCGTGCTCATCAAGTCGCATCAAACTTGAAGCTCCCATGTCATTAGTCACTCCCAGGATAGCATCGCTGCCACTGGTACCTACATAGTAGTCATTGCTGGGCGGGGTGTCGCCGATCCTATAAAGTACAAGGTATTATACAAAAATTAACCCACCTGCTCAGCTACACACCCAGTCCGTGAAGATGTGCGAAGGTCTGGGTACAAATCCACGAAGACATCAATGCTCTGCGTGACCGTTGCTCTCGACCATGCCTCCAATCGGCTTCGACTTGTGGCGAACCACGACATAAACGTCGCTCGCTTCGTCCCCTGGCACTGCTTCGATATCGCCAGGAATGACGCCAACATGGTCATTCTGGTGTTTATGTCTGACATTCGAGGTAAGAATAGAAAGAAATGATATAGTAGTATCCAAAAACGTCACCTCTCTTCACGAATTTCTTTGAGCTCATGAGCAGCGAGACCGTGATCGGCGACAGGACCCCAATATGACGTTCCTGCCAGCGATCCAAGGATACAGGTGCCTACGAGGATGGACAAGTAGAAGCGGTACTGGGAATACCATTTAGGGGCTATTGGGTGTGTCAGCTCTAGAGGATCAGATGTTCAAACGCAAAAAAACAAACTCCAGCCAGCCGTGGTAGCCTTATTATCGGCATACCAGAGGGCGGTAAACCCAATAAATTGGCAGATGAGAGCCGAAGTGGGTTGAAGAGTGATGGTAGACCAAGCAATGACGGCAGGAGACACGCCCAAAAGCAGGCGAGGGTACCCCTTGAAACCCCCTAGGCCTGCAAACTCCATACCCCAGTGGAGGGCGCCTTCCACGGAGTGAACATTGAATGAGCGAACAAGTACTGTAAAGCGACGTACCAAGGAAGGAGAGTAAGACAGCCCCATAAGTGGCTTGGAAGTTGAGCGCCTGGTCCAAGATCGTGAGTGCCACACCTGGGTCGATGTTTGTGAACGTGCCCGCGGCAGCCAGGCCGGCCTGGCGGGCGAGGTAGACAGTAGTCCCTGCAGATGCGATATAGGGCAGGCCGCCCGCGAGACCCATGATGAGGTATGGGGCTGGTACTGTTGTGGCGACCGCCGCGGTGATTCCAACCTAGCGAAGGCGAGTGAGCAGTGTGCGGAGAAATTACGCAATGGGATACTCACGAAAGAGTCCTTGTTGGGGTTGAAACTAGCGACGTTGAACACGCCACCGGCAATGGAGCGAGCCGAGTCTGTGAGAGAGTTTCCAACTTCCTCTTTAACGTTCTGCCGGGCGTGCTCTATGGTCTGGCTGCCAGGCTTCCCGGAAACCGAGTTCGCGGCGAAGCGTGCATGTAGGAGAGGCAGGACGAGCCTGTGTGGTGGCTGCTGAAGTCGGCGGGAGCCACGCAGGGCGGGCGAGAGCAGGGCGGATCGAAGCGGGCGAGACAATGAGCTCATGTGGGGCTGCGTAACAGAGATGGCAGAGATAACTTTACGCCCCTATGTAATCAGTTGGAGTATGTGACACTCGCGTGACGGCCGACTAGCGCTCGAACTCGGAAAAAGCCGACTTTCTTGGGTATTAAGCTTAAGCTACTTACGCTCTGACAAAATCAAAGTTACAGCTTGACGAATGACGTATCGATCCCATGAGAAAAGTCCCATACACAGATCCTCTGTTGCAAAAGCCCAGCGATCGTTAGAATCACGACCATTTGCACCATGGACAACACCCTCACCTGATCCTCTCCACACGACACGATCTACAAACCAGCCCGTCAATCATGAAACGTGCAATCATATCGCTTCTCCCTCACCTTCGTGCTATCTTGTGCCACACAAAAGATCCGTCCCGTGTGTCCACCCGTCAGATCAGCTACTAACGCCCCTGTTGCCTTGTCCCACACCTGTCCCACCCATATCAGTATTAGTGCCTTTTAACATGCGTACTTTCCCTGGCACGCACCTTAACTGTGCAGTCATAGCTGCCGCTTACTGCAAAGTCATCTCCGACCGCTACGCTCCGTACCGGGTGCGAGTGCCTCTCGGGTCCACGAACAGCCCCCGTGGTGGCAACCCGAGTTCCGCATGAACTGCAGATCCTGGTTCCCCCCTCCGACGTATGTGAGTCTTGTTGTGCCTGTTGAAACGACTGTGATAACGATGAATGCAAAAAGAACGTGTTCCCCGACGCTGGCGTTTCACCGCCCAAACCTTCCTGTGCCATCGCAAAAGTGTTCAACGGTTGCCCCGCGGCTGGGTTATCAAATTCTGGACAAGTCGACCATCCTCGTTTAGTCCTCATGTCGAACATCCGAACGTGTCTATCCGAGGAGCCCGAGAGAATGAATGGTGGGCTTAGCTCCACGGAAGAAATTCTAGAATTCCAGCGATTAAAAAAAAGCTCTGTCAATGAATGGCAGGACGCACGCTCTTGCATGGTGGTCCTCAAAGTTGCTGATCAATGTCCCAGTTCGCGCATCCCAAACTCGAACAGATCGGTCACCAGACCCGGAGATAATAACGTTACCAACGATCGCCACCGCGTTCACAGCGGCTCGGTGACCTCGGAGAACCAGCTCCGATTTGAGCAAGGGAAACGAATAAGTCCTAATAGTGCGATCTGGTACAGTAATATTCAGTCACCATCTCTGAGGCACTATACGTCCACGTACCTTTGGAACATGATACCAATCTTCCACTGTCGACCCGGACGCACAACACACTGTCTTGATGATCTTTCATCACCTTTATCGACCTGAATTTGGCCAGGTCCCAGACAACAACACGGCAGTCACTTCCACCGCTCACGAGGATCCCAGCGTCAGAATTCCTTGCATTGTCTACTGACCCGCTGACGCTGTCCTCGGGTACTCGTGCTGTTGTGGCTGTGACGCACAAGCTTAACACGCTGGAGGCATGCATACCCACGACCCTGCGCCGAACCTTGTTTGTGTTCAGATCCCATTCGCGAACAGTGCGGTCTTTGGAACCCGTGAAGAGGACCTGAACCGGACCGTAGGACGTGTCGTAGGACCATAATGCAAGACAGTAAACAGCAGCAGTGTGCCCCCCTCCCTCAGCTCCAGAAAGGGTTCGCAGACGGTATGCCCCGTGGCGAACGCGACCGCGAAGAAGCGTTTGAGTTTGATGGAGAAGCTTGTAGTCCACCCCCAGCGTGCCACAAGCCCGAGAGTTGCTGCGTGAGGCACGATGCTGTGATAAAGTTCGGATCATTGAAGTGGTAGCGGAATTGCTTCTGCTTATCGGCATAGGCGCCGTTGGAGACGAGGTGGAGACAAGCTGGCCAATCAGGCTCTGCAAGTCTTTATCCTGAAGGCTCAGGTTGAGAGACATGGTGTCGTTGTCAGGACCCACATCCGCATTCGGGAAAAGGGTCGTCTCCTCGGCATCCACAACACTGCCTTCGTCCTCCCCCTCCTCTTCGTCACCCATGCCTTCATCTTCCTCTCTGTCCTCGCGGATTGTGCCAGAAGAAGTCGTCCTGATAATAGCGTCACTGTGGCGAGAGGAGGTATTGCTTAGCTGGGGCCTCCATTCCCAGCCTCGGGCGTAACAGAGATCGCGCCACAGTATTTGATCGTTGGCAAGCAGATTCCATCGCCTGCAAACCAGTGTACAGTTCAACAGTGCAGTGGCAGAGAGTAATTTAAGTATTTGCAAAGATAACTCTGGTGGCAGAGACTGCGGAGAGAGAGAAGTCAATGTGTGAATAAAATGAGCAGGAACGGGACTCACTCCAACAAGATCGAATTGGAGAAGGGGCAGGATTCGCCGTTGTACTGTAGCCAGGCGAGAACGAGGCAGAGATGCCAGCAGTTGGTATGCGAGCTCTGCGCGATGATATGTACAAAGACCGGGGCGACCTGAATGTCGGACTGGGGGAGTAATGAAACCGACTTACCTTCACGTTGCAAATCGCAGGTGGCCATGTCCCAGTCAAGATTGTATTTTACGCCTTTGCCTTTGTTGTTGGGAGCCTTGGAAGATGTGCTTTCTGGCGTTCTCGGAGAGGTTAATCGAGACGTGTCTCCATACCACAAGCGCGGGAGAGCGGCGACGGCAGTAGACTTGGGGATCAGAGAGAGAGGAACAACGTCCGGAAGAAGCGATGTGGCAAAGGGACGGGGAGTTGTCTGCGTATTAATCTCTGCGTCGACGGACCCATGGCTGGGCAGGCTGATCATGGTATGCGGTCAAGAGATGGGACAATCACCGGCCAACCGGCTTCATATACATTCTGTTATCATCGGCGCGTGGGTGTAACAACTCATTCTTCGATCAATTAGGCAAATCTAGGGCGTCTCTTCACACTCACATCACGAACTGGTGTTTCTTCTACACAATCGCATCCTGAGAGACTGTTGGATTTGGGAGACTGGGACTCTTGAGCATGTGTTCACCCCGTTCGTTCCCTTCTTTCGGTGCAATTCATCGCGAAATTTTGCAGCGACCAAGACAGTGCGGTGGATATTGACCATCTATGTCACATCTACGACGTGTAGACTCTAAGCGATGTTTTCTAGACAGGCTGTAGCCTAGTAATGTCTTGTCCAACGACAATAGCAACCATGCGATATGGGTCCTGATGGTGTCATGATCGCATCGCCAACGAGGCAGTGTATTTTTTTTGTCCCACGGGCAATCAGATCACTCTCATTGAGGAGGGCTGATAGAGCTTGTCATTTTTTTTTGGCCATGTTGCCAAGACCAGAACACGACCGAACCAGCAATTAGTGTGCTAACTAACCTAGTTTGCTGTAACTAACGAATCAAGTTACCTTTGAGTGATCCCAGCGATGATGGGAGTAAGTGATGGAATATTCTGGAGAACGCTCGGAGTCGGACTCGGCACACTTTACTCGACGCACTTCGGGAAGCCATCGTCTCTACAGCTCAAACCTTCTTCAAGTTCTAAACACCCACGCGCAAGATGTCGATGGCAAATACCACTGCAAACTGGCACTGGAAGAACAAGAACGTAACAGCGTGGGCAAAGACTTGGTTTCAGGAAGAGCTCACAACAATCGTGATCAAAGGAGACGGAGAGGAAAAGATCACCGTTACCTCGACTTCGTGGCTAGACGGAGACGTAGAACTTGGTCAACGCAAATCAAAGTGTGTACCAAGCTCGTGTGTCAGCATTTCTTGATCAGTCCGGATGCACACATTTCTAGGCTGATCACCATCTACGATTGCAAAATCTCTGTTGAATGGACTGGGACTGCAAGCGATGGAAAAGAGGTCACTGGCAAGGTGACCATCCCCGAAGTGTCGCATGAAATCACTGTAGACCGCTTGTCCGATTATACTGCAAGTCAACTCCATGCTTCGCCTGCTCTGTCCATCGTTCTGACTCGCTCTTTTGCGATGTGACAGTACAACTGGTCAGAGAGCGGTAGCACCAACACGGAAGCCAGATCACTTTACGCTCTTGTCAAAGAACGTCTTCCTGCAGCGCTCGAAGCCAAGTTTGCAGAGTTTCCGGTTGCGATCGTCGAGAAACATGGCAAGGACCTGACCGTTAGTGGGCAGGCTAGTCGGACAGCGACACCTGCTCAGACGTCCGTATCTGTCGAAGCGTCTGGCCCCGCTCCGTCGTCGGCGCCCACCCCGACGGAACCTGTTGCTTCAAAAAAGCCAGCTATCAACACGTCCCAGGTCGTCAAGGAAGCAACGTTCATGGCTGCGGCCGATGACCTATTCGGGTTACTCACTAACGCACAGCGCATCCCTTTGTGGACACGCGCACCCGCAGAGGTGCGTCGATCGATATTGAATGAAATTCGTCGGAAACGAATGTTCGGAACCTTTAGTCTGTCGCCGAGCCTGATACCTCTTACTCGCTCTTTGGAGGAGGAGTCAAGGGCAAATACATCTCGCTCACGCCAGGCAAGGAAATTGTTCAGACATGGGCGTTGAATAGCCCTACATGGCCGTCGGGTATGCACGTTGATACAGTATTTCTCGAGCGATTGTTTTACGCCTAATATAGGACACGAGGCTACGCTCACCACGACGCTCGAGCAATCATCGGATTCAACGAAAGTGACGTTCACTTTGGCAGGTGTGCCGAAAGGCATGGAGGACGAGCTCGAACGTAATGTCGAGGGGTATTAGTGAGTGACGCTGCGAATGTCTCTTTCAAGGGAGTGACTGACGATTTCATGCAGCATCCACGGTTTGAGATCCATCGGGTATGTGCAGTTGATTGTTTCTCCCACATATACGCAGCCTAGACGGGCGACAAAGAGATCCCGACCGCCCGCCTTGCAGAAGGAATTCTCGGGCAGCATGGCAGCCACGGGTGTCGCGATCGCGGTCGTGGTCCTCGCTGCTGCTTTCTGTCTACCTTACTACTCGCCCATTTCGCCCCGTTCTTTTGCAAAGTGAACCGCATGTCGTCGTTATGCTTATGCTGATAATCTATGTTTTGGTACGTTTGGTGACACAGGTTGGGCACTGAGCTGCTCTGAACGAGCTGCTTGCTGGACAAGGGGAACGTTGGCGTCGAGGGTATATTCAAACGTAGAGTAAGTAGACGAATGTAGGAATGCATTTGTAGTTTGAGTAAGGGGGTGTCGGGAGGGCATTCGAAGTTAGGTAAAGGACCCCGGTAAGAGGGTAAACAAGCAAACAAATTTAGCGCCACAAGCGAATTCAGTTCGACTGCTTCGCGTCGACGGCGAGAATTTCGTTCTTCTGCCCACTTTTCCTCCTCTCCTTTACAACATGGCCGCCGCTGCAGTCGAAGAAATTCGTGCCACTTCCTACGTCGGTTTCGACTCCATTACCCAGCAGATCGAGCACAAGCTCTTGAAGCGCGGGTTCCAGTTCAATGTCATTGTCGTTGGTGCGTCGACGTGTTCAAAAGCGGGCTGGACTGTCTGTGACGGTCTGGAATGTAGGGCAAACCGGTCTCGGGAAGTCGACGCTCATTAATACCATTTTTGCGTCGCACTTGATTGACTCAAAGGGCCGTTTGGAATCAAACGACCCAGTGAGGCAGACCACTGAGATTCAGGCGGTCTCGCATGGTGCGTTATCTACTAGGACTGAATTCATCATTGTGTTGACACTGCAAACTGGACAGTCATCGTTGAAAACGGCGTCAAGCTTCGCTTGAACATCGTCGACACGCCTGGGTACGGTGACCAGGTGAACAACGAAAACTGGTGGGTTGAATATTTTTGGTTGTGCCATGTGTTCTAATATTAAGGGCAATAGCTGGGATCCGATCGTGAAGTATATCAAGGACCAGCACAGCGCATATTTGCGCAAGGAGCTGACTGCCATGCGTGATCGGTACATCCAAGACACGCGTATCCACTGCTGTCTGTACTTCATCAGCCCGACTGGCCACTCGCTGCGGGCTATTGATGTGATTGTGATGAAAAAGTTGAGCGAGGTGGTGAACGTGGTTCCGGTCATTGCCAAGGCGGACAGTCTGACGTTGGAGGAACGAGACGCATTCAAGGAAAAGGTGAGAGACAATGACTTGTCTAGGAAAAGCGAGGCTGACGGTTTGACAGATTCGGAGTGAATTGGTATACCACAACATTCGGTTGTATCCTTTTGATACGGAGGACAATGACGACGAGGAGGTCCAGCTCAACGAGTCCATTCGGGTACGTCGACCACCAGGGAGGGTGAATGGAGCTTTACCCTTTTTTTTCGCAGAACATCATTCCATATGCCGTGGTTGGATCTGAGCGCAACGTGATCATTGACGGCAAGTCTGTGCGTGGTCGCAAGAACCGATGGGGAGTGGTGAACGTGGAGGACGAGAATCACTGCGAGTTTATGCACCTGCGCAACTTTTTGACGAGGACGCACCTGCAGGATTTGATCGAGACGACTGCGCAGATTCACTACGAGGCGTTCCGGTCCAAGCAGTTGCTTGCTCTCAAGGAGGGCGTGCAGCAGAAACCTGCGACGACGAGCCAGTAGATATTGTGGCGGTGCTAGACACGGATACCCGGAAGACACGCTCATTTCATTTCTTTTTTCAGTATTATTTTTTTTCTCCGATTATTTTGTTTGCGGACGTTTTTGTCGTATGACATCGGTTAATTTACGTTGATTACTTTGCAAATTTGTGTCACGCGGGCCCTGCCTCGGTCAGAAATTCGCGTCACAGCTTGCGTTGCCCCTTGGAAAATATTCCGGCCGCATTTCTAATCATTAATCAGCCTCTGCCCTCGGCCTATGCCCGCTCCCACCATAGACTCCCCTCCCTCCCCAGGCCACCACTGGCATGGCCTCCTCCTCCCTCCTCCCTCGCATACAGGCAGCGCTCGCTACTTTGTCCGTCGCTAACCTATTCACACGTAGGCGCGGCCCTGGAACGCCCCGAACCGTATTCGTCAACGAGCCCCTACCGGACCAATTCTTTGACAACAAGCACAGACCCCTCAAACCTAATGTCTTCCCTTCAAACCAGGTCATATCATCAAAGTATACCCTCATCACGTTCATTCCCCGCAATCTCCTCGAACAGTTCCGTCGCATCGCCAACCTGTGCGCTTCCCCTTTTTCGCTTCCATTCTAATCCCCTCAACCCTCTTCTAGCTTCTTCCTCTTCATAGCCATCCTCCAGTTCTTCCCGGAATTCTCCACAATATCACCAGGTCTCGTCATATTGCCTCTCCTCATCGTCTTGGCCATCACCGCGATCAAAGATGGCTACGAAGACATCAAGCGTCATCAGTCCGACCGTCATGTCAACCACTCCACCGTCCGTGTGCTCTCCGGTCTAGGTTGGTTCAACCCAAATTTTACCGGCACAAAGAGTCGCACTTTCGTCAGAGGCATCGTTCCTCGTCGCAGACCTTTCTCTACTGAACCCGAAGCTGCCACTCACTCAAACACCGAAATAGAGTTAGATCCCCTGCCCGATGATCCTATGTCCGACAGCGAGTCACAGGTGTATTGGGCTAAGACGCTCTGGGAGGATGTCCGTGTCGGTGATTTTGTCAAGATAGCGAACAACGAGTCAATCCCTGCAGACGTCCTTATATGCGCAACCTCCGAGGACGAGAACGTCGCCTTTGTCGAAACCAAGAACCTCGATGGAGAGACTAGCCTCAAATCCCGCAATGCTATTCCCACTCTCGCTGATCTTCACACCGCCCAGGATTGTGCCAGTAAACTCAACTCTTTCACAGTCGAGTGTGATCGTCCAGACACCAACATGTACAGGCTCAACGCCGCTGTCTCTCGCAACGGACAGAAATCTCCAGTCGATTTGCAAATGGTCCTCCTACGTGGCACCGTCCTCCGCAACACCGATTGGGTCATTGGGATCGTCCTCTTCACCGGCATGGATACAAAGATTGTCCTCAACTCCGGTGGCACTCCGAGCAAACGTAGCAGAGTAGAGCGTCAGACCAATCCTCAAGTGTGCGTTCCTTCCTCTCAGTCCTGACCCACGTGCTCATTCGTTTTCAGTCTCGTCAACCTCGCTCTGCTCGCCCTCATGGCGGTCGTTTGCGCCATTGCTGATTCACAGATCGAGAAAGAGCTTTACCCAGAAGGCGCACCGTGGCTCTATGATGATCAAAACTCTGACGACAATCCTAACATCAACGGTCTCATCACTTGGGCGTTTGCACTCATCACGTCCGTGGTTTGTTTCACACCATGCGAATCACACTCTCATGCCTTTCTTCCAGGTTCCAAAACGTTGTGCCGATATCGCTGTACATATCAATAGAGGCCGTGAAAACCTGCCAGGCGCTGTTCATTTACTTTGATTACGACATTTTCTACAAGAAGACCAACCAACCAACCCTCGCTCGGAGTTACAACCTGTCCGATGATCTCGGTCAGATCGAGTACATATTTTCTGACAAGACTGGGACGCTGACACAGGTTTGTTGGCTTTTCTTGTAACATCAGGTCAAAGTGGCTCACCTCACCTCAGAATTCGATGGTATTCAGAGAGTGCTCCATCGGTGGTGTGTTATATCACGGTGACCCCGAAGAGGACGAAGAGCTCGAGGTTGTGAAACCAATCACAAGTGATGTGAGCCGTGAAACGTCCTTTGGTTCCACATCGATCGGAGCTTCTGCCGCGAGCCCCATTGAACCACCAACCACCGTCAAGCTCTCTAGTGGTGTGCTCAGGCATTTCAGTGATCAGCAGTTGAAGCAAGACTTGGATCGGGCCGTCAATGCCGAACCAGGGTCTGAGAACGAGGCACAAGCACGCGCATTGAATGGCTTTTTCTCCGTATTGGCATTATGTCACACCGTCCTTGCTGCTGTCGATCCGCAGATGGGTGCCATTGAGTACAAGGCTCAGTCACCCGATGAAGCGGCCCTTGTGCAAGCGGCTGCGGACGTCGGCTTCATCTTCCGCGGTCGGGATAGGGAGATCCTCTTGCTCCAGACACCGTTTTCAAGAGAAATAGAACGGTACGAATTACTCAACATCCTTGATTTCACAAGTGGTCGCAAGCGCATGAGTATCATTGTGCGCAAGCTCAACGGGGACGATTCCCGGCTGTTCCTCCTCGCAAAAGGTGCCGACAGCGTCATCTTTGACAGGTTGAAATCAGGTGGCGACGAGCTCAAGCGAACGACGGAGAGGCATCTGGATGATTTCGCCAACGCGGGGCTGAGGACGCTCACTTTGGCCTACAAGGTGATACAGGGTATGTATAATTCTCTCGTTCTCGCATGTATTCATCCTTTTGCGTTCAGAGGACGAGTACGAGGCTTGGAGCGAACGCTATCATGAAGCGTCTATTGCGCTGGAAGATCGGGAGAACAGAATCGAGGATGTGAGCGACGAAATTGAAAGAGATCTTCGTTTGCTAGGAGCCACAGCGATTGAAGACCGCCTGCAAGATGGCGTACCCGAAACCATTGCCGACCTCAAGCTTGCAGGCATCAAGGTTTGGGTAGCTACGGGCGACAAGCTCGAAACTGCAATAGGTATTCACACATTCTAATTGTGGTCCTACATCCTCTAATTCTCTCCGACACGCAGCCATCGGCTACAGTACAAATCTCATCGCGGAGGATTCGAATGTCATAATCGTCCGCGGAGGGGATACAGGGCCTTCCGTTCATCAGCAGATGACCCGAGCTATTCAGGAGTTTTTTCCCGCTACGGACTTCATGGAAATGGAAGAAATTGATGACCATACAATTTCGGGTTCCGGTCCGTACCCATTACGCCGTCTGAGTGTGAGTGTTCCCTCCATCGTGGGTGAAGGCAACGGTACCCGGTCCGGCGGATATGTGCTTGTCATTGACGGCACGGCATTGGGCCAAGTGGGTTTTTCGTTCGTACACTGGTTCTGGAAGCTTATGCCAAATTCAGGCTCTTGCAGACGATCAGAACAAGCGGCTGCTCTTGCACCTCGGGACTCAATGCGAAGGTGTCATCTGCTGTCGTGTATCACCTCTTCAAAAGGCTCTGGTTGTTAAACTCGTCAAAGACGGCCTCCGTGTGATCACCCTTGCGATCGGAGACGGTGCCAATGATGTCAGCATGATCCAAGCTGCTGACGTTGGGATTGGCATTGCTGGCGAGGAGGGTTTACAGGCCGTGAACTCTTCTGATTATGCTATCGCCCAGGTGCGCGTCTCGGTGAAATAACGTGCCTCATCTTACCTGTCTTTTGAATAGTTTCGGTTCCTCAAGCGACTGTTGCTCGTCCATGGTCACTGGTCTTATGCGCGTAATGGAACTATGTGAGTCAATCTACCTCACTGGTTTCAATACCCCGTAACCCAACATCACCGCAGGATCGTGAACTTTTTCTACAAAAATATTGTGGCAGTGGGAGCGCTTTGGTGGTTCCAAATATATTGTGGATGGAGTTCGGCATAGTACGTCCATCCTTTCTCGATCCTCTCGATCCAGAGCCTAACTCCTCATAGCGCTTTTGAGTACACCTATCTTCTTTTCTGGAACTCGTTCTGGACCATTGCACCTGTTCTTGCCATTGGACTTTTTGACCGCATAGTTGGTACGTCGCTTTGGTTGCATATGTACTCTTTTCTTACGTGTGCTCAGACGCCGATGTTCTCATGGCCTTCCCTGAGCTATATCGATTTGGTCGCGAACGAACGTGGTTCAGTTTAAAGTTGTTTTTCATCTACCTGATTGATGGCGTCATACAGGCATGTTGTACTTACTCTCGGGGGTGCTTGATGCTCACCTTGTTTCTAGTCTGTCTCAGTGTTTTTCATCGTCACTTACACTTACTACACCACGACCACCCGTCCCGACGGTTATGGCATTCAGATATATGAGTATACTACGGTGAGCCATATTCTTGGCTTCGTTGCCTTTTTCTGATGTCCCACAGACGATGGTGTTTTCTGCCGTGCTAATTGTCTGCTTATACAACGGTCTCAACACCAACGTGTGGACCGGGTGGGTCTTCTTCGCAATCCTCCTCGGAATCGTGCTGCTCTGGCTCTACACGGTACTGCTTTCGTTTCGCTCGCTGCACCTTGGATGCTCATTACTTTCCTGCAGGCCATTTATAACTCTTTCAGCCCAGGGTGGTTTGTTACGGATGTCTATGGCAACAACAATTTCCTGTTCCCTTCTGCTTACTTTTGGCTATGCCAACCACTCTGTGTGGCGATCGCCATTCTTCCGAGGTATCTGTACCGCGCATGGCAAACAGGCTATGCTCCAAGCGACCTGGAGCTTCTTCGCTATATCCGAAAAACGCAGCCAGACCTCGACATGGCCACCACTCTGCGCTATGACCGGAACGAAGTACCTCCACGGTCTTCGTTGTCAAGACGGAGACCATCCTCACGGACATCACGCCCAGTGTCAATCTCATCAGCGCCTTTGGGTACTCCGGCCATGAACTACAGCGCGGACACGCTTGCTTTGGAATCTCGCAGGAGTCCCGCGAGTCGCACGGACATGTGCAGCGGTACACGCTCCATACACCGAGGCTTCGACTTTGCCACAGAGGAAGGCGGTGTCGCAATGCGTCGGATGCAAAGCAATCTATCCGAGCGTCGACAGAGCAGCCGTCATCTTCCTCTACCTGCCCAGTCGAAAGTGTTACCGAAGCGCAAGCCCTCTTTACGCTTCTTTTCACTACGGCGTAAAAAGCCTCCAACTCCGAACAAGGAGTAACCCCTCGGGTGCTCAAGTTTTGCACGATCTAATGTTCAACTAACACTATTGGGTTTTTCGCTGCATTGCATCCACACCACATCTCCTTGTATGCTTTGTCATGGGTTGTATTTGTTTTCGCTATTTATTCCCTTTGGATTGCGATTCTACGTACCTAGCAATGGAAGGATATCACGATTAATTTGACTTGTACAGAAACGATGGCAGAAACGAAACACAATAGAATTGCTCATCTCCGTCACCAATGAGATGTTTGAACAGTGGAAGGGCAGATACTTCATTGAAATAATGTACAGATGGGCTACAAACAAAATGCGATCATCGAGGCAGAGTGTGCGGGAAATCATGTTACGACGTCGTCCCACTCACCCCACTCACCGCCAACTGCCCGCACTTGAACCTTCTCCCCAGATACACCAAAGTACGCAGCTTTAAACCAAGTCTTCATGTCCTCTTCCCCAAAGGGACCATGAGCCTCTCCCGGCTGTTGACCAGGAATATCCCACCTATACTCATACTTGACGTCGGCGGAGGGAGGAACCCAATCGTTTTTGACCTGCCCGCTAGATCGCACATCCCGTACAAGTTCTTCATAGGTTTTCGAGTAAATATCCGTGTCTCCGAGCGACATGATATTGGATGCGAGATGAGTGATCAGGTCAATGTCACTGATGCCCTTTGATGGTTGTTCGTCCACTGCCATGCTAGAAACATCCTTTGACTTCCTGTTCGCGCGCTTTCTGGCGGACCGCCACTCAATACGTGATACCGTGACATTTCGTTCGAAAAAGACACACCTAGACTTCTTCTTCGACAGTGCGCCGAGACGCTGCAACGCCTCCAGCACCGTCTCTCCGCGCTTGAGCATACCGACGAGTTGCACCTCCAACGCGCCCTTGCCACCGCTCTGCTGAAGCTCCCTTTCCTCCGCCTTCATCTTCTCCTTTTGTACACGATCCTGCTGACGTTTCCTGCGCCGGGCAAGCTTGATCTCCTCTTCGTCGAGTCCCTCCATCCAGCGATCATGCACGGCATGCGGATCGAACGTCTTGACGTACGTCCCGTCCGCGGCGAACTTGCCCTCCTCCATCTCCTCTCGCATGTTGAACGACGATAGCTCGTACCCCATCCCGGCCTGGTTCCTCCGCTTCTCGGCGTCTTCGTCATCTTCATCGCCGCCACCACCATCGTCGTCATCGTCGTCGTCATCGCTCTCGTGACCAGATTCGTTAAACTCTTGGCCCTCGATGTCGCCCAGACGGAGGAACTCCTCCTCCTTGGACTTTTGGCTGGAAGACGCCCCGATCTCGTCGTTCTTGGCTTCCTTGTCCGCCATGGCGAACATGTCGTCGTCGTCATCACCGTCGTCCCCAGCCCGGCCCTTTTTGCGACTCAATACGACGCCCTCCCCATCGTCGCTCGAATCGCTGTCGTACCCCTCGTTTCGTACGCGTCCTTTCCGCCTCGCAGACGGGTTCTCGAGCGCGTTGTCGACTTCTTCGGCAAAGTTGACGGGATCATCGCCCGGGTCCACGAAACGGAGTTTCTTGGGATTAGGAGGGCGTTGAAGGGAGGATTCGCCCAAGGTGGCGGATCGCTTGTGTGCGGTGCGGGGCTGCATGACGGTACAAGTAATGACAATTGTTTACACGTATTTTTGTCGAATGTGACTAGTCCAGAATATAGAGACCAAAAAAAGGATAATTATCGTAAAGTCGATCACATATATGCCTCCCCCTCCCCCTCCTCGTCAAACAGCCGTCGCCTTCATGATGGCAGCTACATACCCAAGCTGATTCTCGATGGAAGCATGCGAAATGAGGAGTGTGCTCGACAGTCCTCTCAGATGCGCAGGGGTACCGAGTCTTTCGACAATACCCGCGTTTTCAGAAGAATACACCACACAGACTTCCTTCCCTACCGGCGCGACAAGCTGAACAACGTGGCTCAGCATGCGTAAAAGAGTTTAACAGCCTATCATACCGTCTGAGATGCCTCGAAACGCTGCCGGAATATAGCGAACTTTTCTTGCTGTGTGGTCGTCGCAGAGGGGTCGAGAACGACTCGAGCCGTGCCGTCGCTCTTGAAAGTATTGACCATAGCAAGCGCATCGTCCGCAGAATAGAACAACGCGACTTTGCTGCCGGAGGACTTTCCAATCAAGATGTCGCATATCCGCGTTTTGAGCTCGTTGCAGTCCTGGAGAAGCATCGGAAGCTCAACACCATCACCAAGGATCATTCTGAACGTCGTCGAAAACCTATAATAGTGATGAGTCAGATTCCAGTCGTTCGAACGAGATTCTGACTC
Source organism: Leccinum incarnatum (assembly GCA_038091095.1). NCBI lineage: Eukaryota > Fungi > Basidiomycota > Agaricomycetes > Boletales > Boletaceae > Leccinum > Leccinum incarnatum. The sequence goes on from JBBPNG010000013.1 coordinate 59,028, forward strand.
GTTTTCAGCCGCTGGTGGGTGGTTTGCCGTGGAGCCTTGGTATCTGTCAAGAGATTCAGCACGATATACCATGGCAAGGCAACCCAGACTAACAATGGACCGAATATGGTAGACCGGAAGGAAGATTGCGCTGAGTTGAAAGAGCTGTAAGATGTTGAGGCACAGGGAAAGAGGTGCTCCTTGGCGAGCTCAATCCTGAAATCACACCTGATCATTACGAGACCAACACTTCAACCGCGGTGTGCTTACTTCTTTTTCACCTCGTCCGCGGAAGGAGTAGCAACGGATGGGGCGGGTGCGTTGTCAACAGCTGGAGCTGAGGTCTGCTGCGCGGCCTCTGAGACGGAAGTTGAGGAATCTGCGACGTGGTCGCTTGGCTTGCACCCCTCCGCCACCTCGACTGGAGATTGTTTGGGCAATTCCTCTTCCGCTGGTGCTGAAGGTAAATCCGATGCTTGTGGTGCTTGTGGCTCCTTAGTTTCATGCGGCTCAGTAGAGGGATCATCTTCATAATCAGGAAGCGTCTCTCGATCCCCTTGGAGCCCCGCCAGCTTGAGCAACTCTTCTCCTGAGGGAGGGGGTCCCGTCTGGGAGTCCGACATCGTCTGATCGCCCTGCCCAATCGTATCTTCATCACGGTGTTTGTCTCCTTCGCTTGTGCCTCGATCGGCTGGAAATTCTTCAATCTCATCCGTTTCATCGACCTCCATGGTGGTGCGTGCATATTTTCCTTTGACACTCTTCAAGGCGCCTTTGGTGACAGTGAGCAAAGAGCTGCGATTCTTGATACTTAAATCAGAAGAAGGTCGACGAGGTCCAGGTTTCCCGCCCCGCCTGACGGTGCTGGAGCTCGAGGCATCGGTGGAAGGTGCATCAGTTGCGTGAATGGTCATCAGGCGAGCTTTGGCAGTTATACGGGTCTGTTTGCTCGCGGTCTCAAGCGCAGTTGTATCCATAAGCTTGACAAGTGGGTTTGCAGCCCGGGCACGATGGTGAGGGAGGTTGGATATTTTCTCCTGAACTTCCGGCGCCTTACTAGAAGAGGGAGGTGGCGAGTCGAAAAGAGGATCAGGATCGCTGGGGGGTGGCGAAGCAGAAGCTTTCGTCTCGGGAACCGCGTCATCTGAAGACTCGATAACTACTGGAGGCGGGGATGCTCGAGATGCTCGTTTTTGAGCGGCCATTGGTCCATCCGTGCTCTGATCGATCTCGATTGGATGGCCGGTGTAAAAGTGCTCGAGATCTTCGAATGCGATCTTTTTGGAACCTTTTGCACTTCCACTAGCAGTGGCCCGCTGCCTTTTCCCAGAGGCTTCTTCTTCTTCAGCATCCTCCACGCTCACTTGCATGAGCTCGTCTTCCACTTCGACCACATCTGGATCTGTCTCGCCATCCGCGTCGAGTTGCGAGTCACCAAGAGATGGCTGGCGTTTGGGGGCCGACTTGCGTGACTTGCGTGGTCCTGGAGAAGAAACCCGTCCCCGCTTGGATGATCTGGTAGATGTTTTCGTATCCCCTACGGATGACCTGCGCTTCAAATATCCCCATTCATCATCCGTGCTGTCCTCGACGCGCCGGCGTTTCCGGGTCGGCAGTGGTGGTGCCGAGATAGCGACACCGTTTGAAGCCGGAGCATCCTCAGAAGCAGGTGCCACCCGAGTTTTCGTTGAGCTCGCCTTTCTCTTCAGGCCCTTTTTAACTAGACAACGATTGTCATATAACGTGACGCAATGGATACTGTTGAAACGTGAAAGTACCTGGCGGCCCAGAGACGAAGAGTTCCTCCCCTTTCTTGAAGGCGGTAGCGTCGGAGATATCTCTACCACCGGTATCTACGCGTCCCCAAAACGACTCTAGAAAATGTTCTGAACCATTTTGAAACGAGTCCGTAGGTTCCCAGCTGAAGACAAACGAGTTTGTCAGGATCCCAATGTGTTCTTGGAATGACATACGTGCTGTCGTCACAGTCATACCCTTTCCACTGCAACGCGGCCGAGTTAAGTGGAATGTATGTGAGACGGTAGCGCTGGACAGACCTTGACATAGTATCTCTGCACGGGTTGTTGATTGAGTATGAGTGAAATACTAAGCGTAGATGGACCTTACCCAGGCAATTTTCTTGCCTCTCTTGTCGTGGACGCGTGCCCTGGTGACGGACTCTGGACATGGAATATGAACGGATCCTCCCGAGGTGAAGGGCAAGAAAAGAACACCGACCGACTTCGTACTCGTGCGGGCCGTCCATTGGCGAGTAGTGCTAACAACAAAACCAATTTTCTACTACCGCACCAAACGTAACTAACCCATGTGTGAAACTATTTCCCCATTTGGTATTCATGTCGACACGACCTTGTCCTCGACGTTGACGCGATGTCGACTTCTGAAAGTCCTACCAAAGGAAAGATCAATGACGACGGTAGATGGAGAGTTAATTGGTGGGACATGCACCCTCTCGTGGAGGACATTCGCAGGTCAGTGCCAACGTGTTGCGGATATGACCTCAACAACCTGAACTAGCATCATCATGGCGGCAGACCCGTTGCTTGGTCTGATTCATCCACGATTTTCACAGCACACCCGACGCAGCCCTTGGTCGTTGGCCGTCTCTTTCCATCCTCAAAGCAGTTCTTGATCGTATCTCCAGATCCAATCGTCCGCTCTCCTGTGTCCTATGGACCACCTACTATCATCAGTGTGTCCCCGAATAATCTTTGGTTGTTCGCGTTCTTTCCCAGCCATGAAACCGATGGAATAGCCTGCCTCTGGAATCATGGGTCTTGTCTAGATGCTTGGAAGGTCAAAGAGTATTGGTCACTCCCCCGCGGTGCCGGCGTCCTGACATGTGCTTGGGCAGGCACCGAGCGTGAGGTACGTCTCCTATTGATTCCACTTCAGACCAGCTTTGTCATTTATCTGGAACAGTGGTCAATTTCTGCAGAGGGTTCATCGTTTCGCCTTCCGTCTCGGGGCCCCCTTACGCCGGTATCGAGCCCGACTCTCCTGCTTGTGACGCAGGCACACCAGTTTCATGTTTGCTATCTCCGCACTCATCTTCCGACTCTGAAAATGTTGTCTTGTCCTTTAAACCAACCTTATCTCGCCACCGAGGGCCAACCACTAGCTGCGTTGCACGATACCACGACTGGCCCTAAGACCTCGAGGCTATGCACCCATGCCGCAATCGGATTTATTTACGGAGGCAAGTATCTACCTTTTTTGAAAGAAATTATTCTCTTCATGCTGCTGCTGTATCAGAGTCCTCCATTCTGGTTGCAATGAGGTCTAGGCGGTATCCCACCACTGACAGCTTAAAAGTGGCGACATATGATGATCTTGAGCTCGATATGTCATTGGATATTCCGCAACCACAGGACAAATCTTCTGAAGAACGGGTTTCACCATTAGAATGGGGCGCACTTGCAGAAGAACAGACGATTGAGCTGTGTGAAGTTAAGCTCCATTTCGACGGAATGTTTACGAGTATGATCTTTACTGTTGCCTATGAGCCACTCAAACGTGTATCTTGGAATGCTAGGTCTAATCAGTCAACCACTTCCATCCCTTCATCATCCCTTTCCCCACATGAGCGGCCTTACGTTTGTTTGTTCTCCCCCTCCGAAATTCGATCCTTCAGCTTCACCAAGAACCTCGCCCAAGAGGGATAAGCTACCTATGCGTCCTATGGAACCATCCTCAACTTTCCTGGTGGCGTCTTTTCTAGACTTCGAAGAATGTAGGACATTCCGTTTCTATGTATGCTTTGATGGTTCATTGACGTATATTATCATCCTTCTTACTGCTGCGTAGACAACACAGTTCCAAAATCAACTGTTGTGGCATATACTATCGCCCGCTCGTCGTCGTTACCCATGTCGATTAAGCCCGCTTGGGTAATACCTGTCATGGTATGGTGTTCGTGTTCGCTAACATGCTAGACCAGGCTATCCACCAAGCCGGAGAGCGGTCATTTTTCCCGCATGTTTTGGTGCTTTCGTGTCCAGCATGGGTCTCCATCAATCCTCGAAAGCGGGGTTTGATAGCCTTTTTGACGAATACAGGCGGACCTATTTCCAGACGAAACCAAAAGGCGAGGGAGGTAGTGGTTGGTAATATTGTTGTTTTGCGTCTGTGCGTCTCCATTCAATGTATCAAAATACCAACCCATTGATGTCCTTTTTTTGCAGACCTGACTTCACTGAAGACGTTGATTGGAAGCAGCTGCCAATCGTGGCACCAATAAGCAGAGCAGGGATGGATTGTGAGTGCACCTATACCAACAGGTACTCCACACGTCTGAATCCGTGCGTTCCAGGGCCAATAAATATGACAGCATCGAAGAATCAAATGCTTGTCTGCGCAACAGCCTTGTGTCGAATGTCAATTCATAATCTACCCAAACGATTCATGAGTGTCCCATCATCAGATGGTTGGTTCATTTCACCCTTCACGACGTGCTCGGCCTGATGACATCTAGATTCTTCTCCAAGACACATCTCGCCTCTTTCCATGGCGCTTGTTACTGCTCTCCAGTCCCGCAGATCGATAGCAGACATTGCCCATATTCTTGCTGCGTCTGCAGTGTCGTTAGACGTTGTCGTAGATACGTTAAAGGGGGCGTGGATAGCGTTCGAGATGAATGTACGTGCTGGCCTAGCAGGAGCCTTTAGTATTACGGACGTTCTGGGGGCGACCGTTGAGCTTTATCGGTTGGTTTATTTTTCATTTCATTTGATCATTGTTTACGCAAGTTCTCAGAACAAGAGCACGGCTTCTCGCCGACGACGACGTCGACGATGATGATTTACTATCATCGCTTTGGAGGAATGCCCACGACTTATGTTCCATAGCAGCCTGCCTCGCTGCATTCGAAGACTGTAAGGAGCCTGAAGGTTATGATCTAGGTAATCAGGACTGCTGATGGAAAAATGATCGCGCTGACCGTTTAACCAGAGGCCACCTGGCAGCTCGTTAGTCTGTCAGGGTGGGTAGTCAGATTTCTGGAAAGACTTATGAAAGAATGTCTCTTTGCCGTCAATTTGACCGACCCAACTGCAAACACGAGCGAGCTTCAGCCAAAACTCGAGCCTGTCGATGACGTGGACGTCTTCGCCGCAGATGGTATGTGTCTCTATTCTTGCGCATTCGTGACAGAGCGGCTCAGCAACTCCAGAAAACAAGCGACCTCCCTTTTCACCCCTTGAGTCACCTATCCTGCTCCACCTTGCTCATCCGTTCATGATGACCAATCTTATCGGGGTGATAATTCATGTCAATAGGTTCTACCATTTACTTGGATCACTCAGTCCCAAAAGAGAGAACTCCCAGGTTGCTCGGGATATCCTTATGGATACCATCGGTTGCTCTGGGCTCGATCTCAAGGGCGTGGAGGAGATACTAAAAGGTAGCATGCCCGACATGAGAAACATTCCCGGTAAGTCAATATTATTGCTATCGGGTGCGGCTATTAATATTAATCGAACCATTCTGTGCTTTCGCAACCAGGGGATGAAGCGAGGTTATCGCTATGTAAATGTCATCCTGTTCCCGCCCAGCACCCATTCCTACGAAAAGTGGTCCACACACTGTTTACGTCTACGGCCATCGACAAATCGCGTTTGTTTATAAAAGCCTCGGATCTCGTCGATGGATTCGCAAGCCTGTCAACTTTTGAACAATCAGGCAAAGAGCAGGGTAGGGATGTGGTCACAAAAGGTGTTTTGATACGACGGAGCCCGGGCTTGTTGTGCCTCCGTTGTGGGTATAGGTCGGAAGTGGGCGGTGAGGTGAGCGTTTCAGGACATGTCTCGCTGAGATGGAGAACCTGGGAGAAAATGTGGGCAAACCGCTGTGTTTGCGGGGGAGGATGGATAAGCGGAAACGCGTAGGGTGTCTGCTGTTTTGATTTGCTTCGTCTACTTCTTTAAACGTGTAAAGCGTCAGTTTCATCTGCAAGTCTGGACACCTGATTTGGAGATCGTAGACGAATCACACCCTCGGATTGACAGGCTCCCTTGTGATCTCTGCCTGTTCTTAGATCTGGGGACTCGCCCGCATATGAAAGTGATCCCAAAAGACACCGCTCAAGATACGGGGGGAAAGACATGAGATTTATTTATTCAGTTTGAATTTCGAAAAGGCTTGTAGTAAGTACATACTAACTAGGAGAGGGCCATTGGAAAGACAACCGGTGGCAGTGCAACTTCCTAGGCTTTGTTATCGCTTCTACTTCTCCCGTCGCAGTTATACTTCGCAGTGGATATACCGACTCGAACGGTCACGGTCTCCGTTTGCTCGGGAATACTATTGACGTTTATCCGACAATCCACGGACGACGCAGTTCGGTGGTAGTGTTTCGGTTTTCTTCCCTCGGACAACTGGTTCTCAACTTCCAGTGTTTTCACCGAACTTCTTCGGAATTTCCGAAGCAACTTCTTTGCTCTCTAACAAACATGCCCAAGATATCTATCCCTCCGTTGCCATTGTCTGGGCTTTTTGCCGTGGCAAAGCCCTCGGGCCCAACCTCAATGGCTGTTGTTGAAGACATAAAGCAACTTGTCGGAAACTCACGTCTATTTGTGGACGCCAGCAAGCTGGGAAATCGGACGGGAAAGGGCAGTAGAAAGAGGAGAAAAGATTCTGTCAAGATCGGCCAAGGTGGAACGTTGGATCCGCTTGCTGACGGGGTACTAGGTCAGTCCACATCATGTTTCACTGATCTGTACTGATGTTGGTGACTCGTGACCGCAGTCGTTGGTGTCGGAAAAGGCACCAAACGGCTCTCCGACTTTCTGGATTGCGTCAAGGTATCTTATCTTTATAAAGTGTCCATTCTATTTCGAGGTTTCAGCCAGGCTACATAGGAGTATAGGACCACTGCCCTGCTGGGCTGCGAAACAGATAGTTATGATTGTCAAGGGGCCCGTGTGCGCGAGGCACCATGGAACCATGTCACTAAGGAAACGGTAGAAGCTATGCTGGATAGATTCAGAGGCGAGATACACCAGACCCCACCCATGTCTGACCCTACTCCATCGCCCATTCCAATCACTCATTCTTCGATAGATTCTCCGCGCTCAAGATGGACGGTATGCCATTGTACGAGTATGCTCGCAAAGGCATACCATTACCTCGTCCCATCGAAGAGAGGAAGGTCACTGTTCACTCGCTGGAACTCCTCGACTGGAAGGGGAGTGATCACGGTTTTAGATGGCCACAAGAGAAATTCACTCCGGACCAGGAGGCTGCCATGAAGACGGCCCTGGGATCTGTGGAATGCGACCCCGTTATTCAAGACAAACTTGAGGAGGACGTTGAGCGGGTCCCTACGGCGTTCGTACTGAGCATGAAAGTCTCTGGAGGCACATACGTCCGCTCAATCGTTCACGATCTTGGTCGCGCACTTGGTTCTGCCGCGCACGTGGTTACTTTGACTCGGTCTCGGCAAGGAAGGTATACGTTAGACCCTGGAGAAGCAGAAGACAAGTCATGCGTACCATGGGACGTTTTTGAGAAGGCCTTGGAAGATGAGGGCGAACGAGATGAAGACGGCTGGAGGGCATGGGAGAGAGAGATCATTGAGCGGATGGAAATAGTCGATTCTCGGAAACAATAAGTCATTCATACCTCGACTATCGGTAGGAAGGCTTGTTGCCGTATCCTTCTCAGAAACATGGAACGGTGATCGCGGGATCCGGCGCTCCGTCCGGACCGCCGAAATTAGGCGCCTCTCCGTAAACGTCGCAATCTCACCCCTTGTTTCTAAGTACTGAACGGCATGATTGACGCATAGGGGATTACGGCTTCAGGGTTGCCACGGACCGGCTGCGGACCGTGCTCCGGAATCACTCCTTATTAACCTGCAGAGGGTTGCATGGGACTCAGACTCTGCTTGTGAACCATCCTCCCTTTACCCTTGTTTCAGCATGACAATCAATGGTTCCAATGGCATTCATGCGGCTATAACCCGCCCACTCGGTTCAGGCATCTACGCTCCTATTCCAACATTCTTTCAACTTGAATCCCAGGATCTTGGTGAGTGATGATGATTGTACACTGTGCGATGCGCTACTAAAAGGAAGAATAGATCTCGAGGCGTTTGAGAAGCATATCCTTTTAACAGCCTTGGCCGGCGTCCGGCCAGTGTTGTCGGGTTCATTGGGCGAAGCCATTCACTTGTCGCATGCCGAGCGATCGACGTTGATCAAGACCGCAAGGAAGGTCCTAGACAACGCGGGGCTACACCAGGTTCCGATTATCTCTGGGATTGGTGCTGGTAGCACGCGGGAGTGCATTGAGCTGGCATACGAAGCCGCTGATGCTGGCGCAGACTGCGTTATCTCCATCTGTAGCGGATACTTCTCTGGGGCGCTTGCTGGGAACAAGAATGCGCTCAAGGCTTTCTGGACTGAAGTTAGTCAGAAGAGCCCAATACCGGTCATGGTATACAATTGTGAGCACGATGCTCGTGCGTGTGACATACGGCTGACGTCGTCTTTTGTCTTAGATCCTGGAGCTGCTGGGGGGATCAACCTGGATTCTGATATCATTACCGAGCTCGCGAAAGAGTGTCCCAATTTAGCAGGAGTCAAACTGACGTGTGTTCATAAAGGCAAATGCATGTCCCCGGGCTAATTCACGTGTGTAGGTGTGGCGATGTAGGAAAGCTGACCCGTATCGCGGCTGATGTTTCCGCCGCATCCTTTTCTTTCAACTATCCACGGAAGAACAAGGATGCACCGTTCCTTGTTCTCGGCGGTTTCGCCGACTTCATTCTCCCGGGTGCATGTGCCAACGGCCACGGTGCAATCACAGGTCTTTCGAACGTCGCACCGGTGAGTGATCGGACTGTTTAGTAGGAAACACACTGATCGGTGACGTCGTTGCTGTATCAGCGCACTCTGGCAAAGCTATTTCAACTGGTCGAGGCATCCATGGCCGATCCAACGCTTCTTGACGAGGCGAGAAGGTTGCAGGGAATTGTCGCACGAGCCGATGCCACGATCGCCAAGACGTCTATCGCTGGCACCAAGTATCTGCTCGAGAAGCTTTACGGATATGGAGGGAATCCTCGACGTCCGCTCTCTCCCATCGAACCTGCTGCAGGTGAGGCGTTATGGGAGCACCCAGACACTCGCGCGCTCGTGGACGTGGAGCTCTCGCTCGCCAAGGTGGCCAGTTAAAGGGAGAAGTCGAGGAGAAATGTGTAGTTATATTTTATTTTATGTATATGTCGCACTCGGGCAGGCTGGACTTGGGCCACCTTTCTTATTCCGAGGGATTGACGGCTTTCTATGATGAGTCTGCAGCAACGTGCGCACTAGTACCGGCGAGGCTGCATAAACACACGTGCACTGTTGCCGCATGACTGCGAGATTCGGAGGCCGAGCTGTGATGGGCCGTACATGCGTCTCCGGGTCATGACGTGTCTACGGCCCGTAATAGTACGTAGCGGGGTGTCCCGGAACTTGGAAGATCGGAAGAGAGAAAATGATATCAATGTGGGATATATGATGAGTCGGATGATACGGCTGGTAAGTAGTAGTTGATCACCTGCCTGGCCCGAGTGGGTTATTTTATGTAACAACTCCGACCTTTACCAGCTGGCAGGTCTTCTTGGTTTGTCCTGAGAATCATTGTTTCTTGAACCCACCATCATGTCTGCATCGGTCTGCAGACCGTCTGTAGCGACCATGAGCTGCCGATCACTCAGCGGCTCAACATTCAAATCGCTTGTGTCAGGTTAGAATGGTCGACACGCACAGCCCTTGACGGTTATTCATGTACAAGCGATCACACCTACAGGCGTTCGGTCATTCCACTGGTCTATACACCGCAGAAATCAATTATCGTCGTCCAAGTCAGAGGTAGAGAAAGATTCTGGTGCGTGTCATGGCCTGCATCACTTGACACAAGGTGATATGTAGCCCTCT
>JBBPNG010000014.1:0-68956 GCA_038091095.1 Leccinum incarnatum
ACATCTTTTAAAAGTGTGGGAAATAAATCAAGAACATCAGAGACTCTGAAAAACAAATCAAAAACATGCTATTGTGGCCTCCAAAATACATTTCAGAGCATTCAAATGATAAAATGGGTAGATCCTATGCACTATTGACCATACTCACAACCTATTCCCCCAAACATTGAATTAAATGGCAAAAATTGCGAAATGTAGACTACTGTGGTTGTAAAGAATTGGATAGATTTGTATCATTGAGTTGAAGTTTTGTAGGATAATTATTCAGGAACAACAGTATCACCAACATTGGGAATGCAAACAGAATACCAAAGTATCAGGAAACATAATCAAAACATCTTCTACCAATTGAAATGCCATGAAATATATTGTGGAGACCACAATGGTTGTTTTATTCAAAGTCTCCAATGTTCTTGATTTATTTCCCACACTTTTAAAAGATGTATTTCGCTCCTCCTGGCTTCAATATGTCATGAACCATCTCCAAAATATTTGGAGGGTTGTATCTGCATGTATAAAATAGATCTAGATGCTTGCCCTGACCATATATCGGATGAATGGTTTTATATGCCCCTATTTCTCAAAATCCCGAAAATAGTGTTTTCAAACCCATCAGACCATCCATCAAATTGGAAGAAGTGATGGAACTCAAGGTAATAGATGTGTAAATATATCCTATGTGTTATTACAGCCATACCTGCCACCTGTACAATTGTATTTCGCAAAAAGGTACCAGGAGGAAAACATAACATAACATAACAGGCTTTTACTCCAGACTCCTGGGCCTTTAACATGGTCTATATATATATCAAAGGTATTTGGGAATGTACTTTTGAAGCATGTATGTTGAAAGGCTCAAAAATGCGAACATGTTTTGTGTTTTTACCCCTATTTTTTATTACACCCCACAGAACCCCCTAGAACTTCATTCAAGTGATAAGAACTGTTTATTATAACATATTTACTGTGTACATACACTCAAACAATGTGTGAGGAAAGGGGAAAAAAGAGAAATGAAGGGAAAAACATATAATCAAGGAGATTACCAAAAAGGAAATGTGGCAGGAGTAGTGGCAGCATTTGGTGCGCTTCTGGCTGATTATGTAATCACTCAAGTGTGATCTTGTGCCTAGATACATATAGAAAGCTGCCCCTATCAAGAAAGGGGCTGTTTACGAAAATATTTTCCGAAAAAGGAAAGTCATTATTCCATTTTGGGATGATAACATAAGTTATAGCCCCTATTTTTGCGATCCCAATGGTCCAACAATCTTATCAATCAGATCTAATCTTGATGAGATATGAGCAAAATGGTCGCGGAAAGCCAGCGATATGAGGCTTCTGATTGGTCAATATTGACCAATCCAAGGGACAGCCTATTGCTTCTTTGAATGATCCTCCTAGTAATGCATCACTGCTGCATCACACATTGCAGCTGTGATGCACAGTGATGCAGGACTCTTCTAGCAATTGGCTGTGCACAACAGTCTGACTTGCTATAACAATAAAATGTCTGCAATAAAATTACAGGGTTGCCTCGCGGCGGTTTGAAAAAGCTCATCGATCATCATCCTCGGCTTTCCATTTATGGCATTTTTGCAATAACGGTATTGTAGAGGATTACGCAGCAGAGGAAGCTTTGGTGATCGATTGATCTTTTACGTATATGTACCTTGCAATATATATTGTACACGCTGTGTAAGTATCCAGTGCGTTTAACACCAACATCATCCATAAAAGTAAACTTTCCTCATCTTCCTCATCTCGTCCGTGACCGGTTGACCAGCGTTAGTCTCAACACCATCCATTTTGGGTGTGCTCTCACGAGCTTCGGAATATTCCGATCACCAAAACGTCTGGAGACATTCGTATTGGGACTATCACATCGAGTCACACTTGTCACGCTTTTGTCCGATTTAGGCCTGGAATAGTCTACTTTTGGTAGTCTCCCTCTAGCGGTGTGGGAAAGGTGACCAAAAATGGCAGGCCACCATTTTGGGTTGAACAGCACTCAGGCCAGCTTTGCTCGAGCTGTGTTTCTCCTTGCTGCACAAAATCAGGTTGCATGTTACATTATTTGTGTAGTATTATCACACTCATGCATTGCCAGTGCATGTTTGGGTGAACACAGTTTTTCAAAAAAAAAAAAAAAAGTACAAGGACGGAATTGAACTCTGTCATTGCCGCTAAAGGAAGAATCGCTTCACGTGCTAACCAGTAGGTAACCAGTCCCACAAAGTCAAAGCTAAACTATTTCCATATGAGTAGTTGGCAGGAACTACTTATATTGAATAAATGAATTTCGCTTTTGCTTGGCCTCATGGTGCTCGGGTAACATTTTGGCGACGTCAGCGAGTGTTTGAATCTCAGCAATCGAATTTTTTTGCTTTTAGTTTTTCAACCTCGGAACCCTAAGAATGGTGAAGCACACAAGTGATACACATTATGAAAAATATGCCAAGTAACTACTTGCTCAGGAGGAGACCTAGGCATTGAAGATGGATCAATAGTAACTGATTTATTCATTTTCATTTATTCACGTGACCTGAGCTACCCATTCTCTACGAAATGCACCAGCCTGAGACGGCCTCCTGAAGTCGGAAGAAAGGTCAATGTCATGTGCAAGGTCTGCGGGGATGTGTCGACTCGAAAATGGGCCGTACTAATCAGCAGGAGAGCAATTATGTAGATGAGTGTCACGGTGTCGGTGAGCGTGGTGAAATTATTACTTAATTGATTTTAATGCCTAATATTTACTGACAGGCGTGACACGATGCGCTTGTCACCGCACAAATGTCTCCAGACGTTCCTGGAAGCATCAGCATCGGGTGTAGCCCATGCGCTTCCTAAAACGGAACGTCGGGTATCGAGACTAGACCAGCGTAACCAGGCGATCCATAAAATGACGCAGACGGTCGACCCCTCGCAGCACCTTTATATGGTCATAACTCCGAGTCCTCATCATCCTAACTTGCCATTCTTGTCCGGCAAATTGTGCTCATCTTGTTCATTTGCGAAACCGGAACACTTTCCGTTTTCCACGTGTCGCTTGACACAGAATTTATTCCGCAACACCAAAAGATACTTAAGCACCATGCACCACCTACCACCAATCAACCGCACTCAACCACAACTGCATACTCACCTTTCCCCCCACCCAAACATCCATTTCAACCATGTCCGAGATTGTGATCAATTGGATACGCAAGCTTGCCTTGTACAACATGATGGAAACATCGCATGACTTCCAGGACGTCAAAGCAGCTTTAGACGTCAGAATCGACAGGTCGATCGAACTGGTCAGTACCTCAATGCCAAATCTATGCTCCTTCGAGTCTCACCTTTGTTTCGATCCGATGTAGTTCCGCAGCTGCTTCGCGTAGGAGGCTACTGTACTTTCTCCATGACTATCCAGACTAACGGCTCGTAGCATTCATCTCGGAAGTGGCGACTGCTTCTTCATGCCGATTACGCTCTTCTTTCTGGCATTGGCAGAGAGCATTCACCATGGTTACGGAAGACTGTCCCCTACCGAGCTCAAGGTATTGGTCCTACAATTGATGGAGATCATATCTTTGACGTTGCTCTCGTCGATGTAGGAACTCGCTGAGCGTATCGGCCACGTGACGTTTGCCTTGCTCTTTGCCCTGCTCTTTGCCGCGCTCGATGTTGGTTTCATCGTCGTCCGCGTCGTAGCATTCGTTGCGCTGTCTGGATCCCCGGTACTTGCAGCGAGCCTCGCCCTCGTCAGCATGTCGCCTTTAGCCATCTTCCTGATGTTGTTCAACATTGCGAGACTTCTCAGGGGGAAGCGTGAGTCCAATGGACAAGGAGAGAATCGTCAGGGAGCGGCGTAGTGGATGAGACTAGAGATTGGTGCGTATGCTTCGTAGATACCCGAGACCGCTGTCCGCGGAAGTTGATGTTAATATACGACCCAAACATCTGCTTTCCCTTTGATCAGATTTCTGGTCGGCTACGAACCACGTCGTCATCGTCTCATTGTCTGCACTCTGAGCAGAACTCGACCACCGATACGTTGCGACTCCAAACGTCGCCGTCAAGTAAGTTCTCGGGAATGGTTATTCCTGCCAGCGATGTAGATGACGGAGTCAGTCACAAGGGGACTCGGTACACGCTATGGTGGCGGGTGCAGTTATCTCCGTCGTCGTTGTGTGTGAGGGAGTGGGATGAAGGGGACAACGGCGAACTTCCACTGTGTTCCGAAATGGAAATGGAGCGAATGTCCATGAGAGGGCAGGAATCTGTATTGCCCGCTGTGTACATCATTGGATCAGTCGTTCTCCGGTTGGTAAAGCTTGGCTCGCGCTGCATGCGATAGACAAAGTTTCGCACAACACAACAAAACAAGACATTTTTGGGACAGTGAAAGCGGCAATTTCCGGTAAGACAGGGGGTTGCACTTTCTCACGAATTTCACACCCGAGAGAACCACATGTCAGGCAAGTGTGATTTTTTCCTTGCAACGATTTTTGGCAGGTGCCTGAGATTTACGACCAATAGATGGCCCTCCTCTTAAAAGAGTTGGGGATCAGATGAAGATCACTCATATCAACGTGGAATTCAAGCTATGTAGTTGTTCAATGGTAGGTAGACAAATTGCAAATCAAAAAAGTCCATTCAAAAAGAATAATTTATCAACACAAAAGAAGAAGAAAAAACACAACCCGCAATATCACACACATCGACATGAACCAAGAAGCATACACATGTATTCGATGTACAAAGTCAAAATGGGCATGAACAAAATGTCCTGGACCTAGCAAGTTTTTTGGTGGTCTTTGTTGGAGATGTGGATAAAGAATACAGTGCACATCATAACATGGGTTTCCCGACAAGCAAGGTGCTTGGAGAAGACGAGAAATATGCGACAAACACCCAGCGGCGCCGAGCAAGGAGAAAAAGGGGGCATGGGAAGCATACAATGTGATAGGCTCGAGAAAGAAAAAAAACAAAAGAGCATGCTTTGAATGAACAGCGAGACGCCACCAAGATTGTCACATACGGAATAAAAAACGGTGCACTCACGTCACAAGTAGACATCGCCCGCGTTGCAGCCCTTGCAAGCGCTCACCATGCAACACGGCGCTATCCCGTTTTTCTTTTCCAAAGTCAATCTGCTCCTCAGCTTTTCCAACTGCCTAGCTTTCGGTACGAACCTCCGCTGAGCTGGGCCAGTTGCACCATTGCCAACACTATGGTCTGTTGCTTCCGCATTCGGACGGCTCGACCTGCTGGGAACAATATACGATGCAACTGCGGCCGCACCTGGCGTCCACGTGAATGAGATGAAGTTTGTTAGTTTCTGGAAAGGTGTTCGTGCCGGAAGCGGACTGGACATGATAGAAAGTGATGAAGTGTCTTGAACGTGAAGATATTTACAGGCGCTTGATGATGATGAGCCGAGATTGTTCGATCCGTTCACCTCCGACGTGGCACCGCCACTTTGCGTGAGGTTGGGAAATCTGGGAGCGGACATAGGATCGTTGGCTGTGAATTACAAGAGGTGGATGAGTTGAGCGTACTCATAAATAGCTTGGAATGGGGTACGGTGCTTGACTGACTCTTTGATGGAATGGCCGACGTTTTCGTAGGGGTAGAGCAGTATCTGGGTGGGGTCACCGGCTGAGGGATCGATGACGACGTTTTCTTGGAGGTAGGACTAGAGTAAGCTGCCGGTGCCATGAAGCGTCCAGACACATTCTTGAATGGCGTGAATGTGATCGACGGTGTCTTGGGAGACATTGACCGCAACGAAACTGGGCGAGGAATCGAAGACGGCGGACTGTCGATCCTACTACTCGGGCGGAAACTACTTCTAGGCGGAGACGAGAATGGACCAGCGGGGGAGATCGTAGGTTCAACGCGCTTGGGCTGGAACACAAAAGTCAAGGAGCTCTCGTCCTCATCGTCTTCGACCGACTCAGGCGAGGGAATGGATGCGGAAGTGACCATACGGGGACGTACAGCAGGCGTCAGGCCAGTGTCCGCAGGAGGCGTGATACGGATTTCAGGAGGTGGAGTTATGCAGACATCTGGAGGAGGCGTCATACAGATGATAGGTGGAGCGTTGAAGGTAAATCGAATTCCACCTTCCACTTCCTCGCCCACCAGTTCGTCATTGAGATCCGCGGCGTCCTCTTCGTCCTCTTCAAGCACAACATCAAGATTACTGGATGATGTGGACTCGACCACAACACCAACGTCGGAAGGGAGAACAAAAGGTGGCAACTCGTCGTCGTCGGACGTGAATTGGAATCCGGATGAAAATGTACTCTGGTCCATCTCCTCTGAGCAAGGCGGACTTCTGTCGACGTCACCCAAACACTCGAAAAAGCGGTCGACCTCGTCCTCTTGTGTGATGGGTGTGGCAGTCTTTCCTCTCGGGAAGGTCCAAGTCTTGGAGAGGGACGCACGAGGCACGTGAGTCGGAAGGCTTGGGATTCCCTCCATAGGGGCCTTGGGTTTGATATCAAGCTCGTCCGCCGAACCGACGGAGGAGCTATCTGAGCTGGAGAAACCGAGATCAGATTCATCCTCGTCTTCGTATCCAACCAGGCCGTTCTCTTCCTCGAAAAATTCGACCCCCTCTTCTGCGACCGCGTCCAAGGTGAAGTCGGCCTTCGTGAAACTGTCATCCGCAGATTCCACGTCGGTAGTGGAACTTTCAGAATCGACAGACTGGAATCCAAGTCCACGTATGCCAACTGGTTTCACAGGCAAGGGAGATCGTTTCCAGGTTCCACCGACCGTGTGAGGGAACTTGGGCGTATTTAGAAGACCGGCATCGTCCAAGAGCTTTTCAAGTTCTTTGCGCCGTATACGTTCTTGCTCGAGAGCAGCACGAAGACGTCCACACTCATCCACAGCTTCGTCCACGTCCTTGAGACGAGCATCGAGCTTCGTGATTTTGTCCTTCATTTCGTCACGCTCACGGACAAGAGCCGCGTTTTCAGCCATGGTTTGGGCAAGTGCTGCAGCATTGGCTTCCAGCGATTTTTCGAGGCCAGACTTTTCCACTTCCAACAAGCCGAGACGACTCCGAGCAACCCAAGCTTCCCTCCTTTCCGATTCGATGCGCTTGGCTAGCATACCAGCCTGCTTGTCCGCATCTGCTAAGCGCTGTCGCCAACCATCAACGTCACGTTTGAGCTCATCACGTTCGGCGTTAAGATCCGAAATGAGGTGCAGCATCTGATCACTAGGCTCGGAAGATGTCGCAGAGACATCCGAAGAGTACGACATACGGGGAGAAGGAGAAGCCCGTTTACTCAGAGTGCGTTCCAACTCGGTTATGCGAGAGAGGAGCAGATGATGGGACTTGTATAAAAAATGTTGATCTGCGGCAGAGAGAGGCTGGTCGATGAGGGTTTCTTGATCGCTTGCTAGAGAGAACCTGCGCTCGGTGGGGGTCATCTCAGGAGTGGGCAGATAGAACGCGTCTCGCGGGATAAAGTTGGTAGAACGCTTGTACGAAATGCTGCTGCACCTCTTTTTGTCGATATCGCAAGGGGCTGTGCTGTCACTGCCGGTGTATGAAAAACGCCTTGTGGCTAGGTTGCTATATGGAACAATGATATCCGATGAAACGGAAGCATCGAGAGAGGCTGCGGCAAAAGTTTTTCGAGAATCTGGATGTGTACCTGGAGTGCAAGTGGGGGTAGGGAGGCTGCCCGCGACAGCGCCGACGATGCTACCCTGTACGAGCGACAGTGGACGCAGGTTGAGACTGGCGGGACGATGTCGAGTCGGGGTCTTGGCAGGGGGTTCCATGACTTGCTTGGGAGACTCTTTACGTTCCATGGAGTCGACCTCCTCCTCTTCCTCTTCTTCCTCGACCAGAGTGCCCAGCTGATCTTTGGAGGCCGAGGTGGACCCAAACATCTTGCCAAAAGAATCGCGCTTGGTGGCTAGAACGCGGGGTGAGGGTGTGAGAAAACGAAGAGGTTTGGGCAACGGCACTTACGGAAGTCGAAGGGTTTGGAGGTGTCGGGGGAGGTGATGTCAGGAATTTCAACCTTGGAAAAAGCCAAGTCAGGTTTTCCCTCGAGGGCCCAGAGAGCTCTGCGGCGGATGGAGTCCCTGTCACCCAAATTGACGTTGTCGTCTGAATGGGCTGTGGGAAGCTCTGGGAGGGAGACACCCATGAGTTCGGCGGACTCGCGGCGTGTTGAGACGGACGAGCGACGGTGGTGATGAGAAGCAGGACGTTTTGTAGGGGGAGGATTAACACTTGAAGTTGGGGAATCGGGGGCAGAAAAGGAGAGAGAGGGGGCCGAGGAAGAAAGAGGAAATGAAGATATGGAACTATTGCGAGAGCGAGACCGTCTGTGGGAGTGCCGAGGGAGGGTATGGAGGGCGTTTGGGGGTGCCGCGCCGCCCATCTTGAAGGTGAAAAACTGTGTGGTGTGAGGATATGTGCGAGCAAGGAAAGGAGAACATACTCTCTGATCTGCGACCATGTCCGAGTCCGAGTCCATGACGAAAGTTGGATACGAAGAAAAAAAAAGAAAAAGAGCGTGGTTTGTTGGAAAGAAAGAGAGAGAATGAGAAAGAATGAAGGGACGGACGGGACGTGATGATGGATGATGGAAAGTAAGGACGGCAAACACAACTTCGCTTCAAAACTCCGAACGTTACCGTGATCGACGATATGATCATGAAAAAGCTCGACCCAACACAAACAGTTCTCTTTCTCTGCGATGTTCAGACTCGCTTCAGTAAGCTCTTCGTTGGCACAGGAGTCGACTAATCACATCCTTCAAAGGCTCAGTCATTCACGGGTTCGACGAGCTCGTCTCGACATGCAACAAGATGCTCAAAATCGCACAGGCTCGTGTGATCGCCTACCCATCCATCGTCCGCCATTTATCCCCCCACAGGTCCTCGGCATACCAGTGATCGTGACCGAGCAGAACCCCAAAGGTGATGTCCGTCCCCACGCTCCGTCGCACGTACCTCATCCAGCACAACGCAGCGCTTGGACCCACCGTACCCGAGATCGATCTGCCCGCGCTCGCTGAATTGCATGTTGCGACGATCGAAAAGTCCCTCTTCTCGATGATGACTCCCGAGGTCAAAACGTTGTTGCGAGAGCGCCCAAACCTCACTTCCGTCATCCTGTTTGGTATCGAGGTCAGTTGAGCCGATTCCCGGGTCGCCCTCTATTCCCGCTAATATCGGTTCAGTCGCATGTTTGCGTCCTCCAAACTGCGCTCGATCTCCTCCAGGACGGATACAACGTCTTCGTCCTCGCAGACGGCGTGTCCAGCTGTAACAAGGAAGAGGTTCCCATCGCGCTCGACTACATTCGCCAGGTCGGGGGACACGTCACCACAAGCGAGAGCGCCGCCTTCCAACTTCAGCGTCAGACTTATCTCATAAAATCCGGTCCTCCCTGCTGACGTCATGACTTGTAGGCGGGGCCGGTACGCCAACTTTCAAGGCGTTTTCTGCTGTGATCAAGGAAGAGAAGGAGAACACGGCAAAGGCGTCGCAGAAGTTGCTTCAGTATCGTAGTTGGTTGTGATGTATCTAACCGTGGGAAACTACTTGTTGTCAATCTCTCTCGTCATGTTCGGCACTCTCTTTCACCTCGCCATCGATGCTCTCCTCCTCAGCGCTTTCCTCGCAGGCGTAAAGCGCTTGACCGGTCTCACGTATGTCCTTCGCAGTCGTTCATCCGACACCGCTCACCACGTCTCAGACCCGCCCTGTCCCAAGTACCCAACAAGGACATCCGCCGTGCGTAGCCCCTTGTTTCATCCCACTTGCATCTCATCGACCTGCAGAACTGCTGCGGACATACCTCGAGTTTGGTACGTCTCATGTCTCACGCCCTCTTGAACACGCTCATCTTACCGACGTACAGGAGAGTATGCTCTTGACTTTGCCGTCGTCGTCTTCGGGGTAACTCCTCTCGCACCTTGAAGCGCCCCGCTAACCCTCTCGCAGCGCTCCAGTTCTTTTGAACGCAAGCCATAGACGCTCCTCGTCATTTCTCACATCACTTTTCGCCCATAAATTATACATGCACGCAATTTATCTTAGCAGTAGTGACACCCGGTTCATCCGAGAAAGTTGTATACGAAAAAGTGGAGCACGATGGAGCCTAGTGCGAAATCGGCGAATGCTCTGAGTGTATGCGTTGAGCATACCCGAGCATAATCTAGTAAAGGACAACGCACCTTTCGGGTGACACGCCTTTGAATTCGGAGCGGTTTTCGGGGTGGACCTGGGCTCGGAGTGAAGCTGTGAGCACAAACTGTCCGACTGCGCTCGAGAATCTACGAGTACCCGGATGAGCCAGCGGGGACTAGCATCGAGAACGTGGAACGTACCCGGCCAAAAAGGCGTTGAAAGGAAAGTTGGTGACGAGAACGCAGTAGACGAATTGGACGACACCCGACAGGACGAGGAAGAGTAGGAATGCGTCTATGAACTTGAGTCTATCTGGTGTCTGGTGCATATACGACTTCCAGAGCGAAGAGAGCGTGTCCGAGACGCTCAAGAATGGCGTCGCCTGCGAGGTCGGTTTTGGGCCAGCCATTTGGCGTGCGACGTGGACTTGAAAGAGAGAGAGTTTTCTTACTTACTCAAAACGGAAGTCAGTTTCTTGTCATGAACACCGCTGCACTTCGTCTAGCCTCCTCGTCCCGTCCAACCTGCAGAGCATTCCGACGACATGTACACACCCGCAAGGAACTCCCCTACAAAATCGAAGATGGCCTCGGAACCTTCATGTCCCCCAAAACCCTCCGCATGGTCGCCGTCGAGTACCAACAAGGCTTGCTCGATCGTTTGAACCAGGAATGCCGAGGTAAGCCTGACCCTCTTTTGCGCGCACATGATCTCGAACCCGACCCGCCAGACGTCGACGACAAGCGCAAGACAGTCGCGCAGCTCGTTCTCGACACCGCTCGGTCCCAAGACCGAGCCATCACGTTCAAATACGCCAGCCACGCCCTCAATAACAGCTTCTTCCTCCACGGCCTGGTACGCCCGCTCCATTTCTCGCCGCACGCCGTCCCCTTCACCACTTTTTTTTTTCTCGCAGCGACCCCCATCGGAAGACGCGAGCGAAAAGGTCGTCGACGCGAGCTACTTTGGCACCGCCGTCCAAAATCAATTCGGTGGCTTGGACGCGCTCCGCTCGCTCTTCTCCGCCGCAGTCGACGGCATGGCTGGCTCGGGATACGTTTGGTTCGTCACAGACGCTAACCGGAACCTCGCGCTCGTGCCCACCTTTGCATCCGGAACCCTGCTCGTCCGTTCGGGCACCGGTACCATCGAGCCGATCACCGCGCCCGTGCTTGGCGAGCCGGATATCCTGTCCACGGCAACGCCCACGCAGGGCAGTTTCGGCCGGGGTACAGCACCCATGACGGAAGCAAGCAGCGCGTTCACCGCGTCCTCGCCTCTTTCTGGTGCTCCCCCGCTACTACAGCGCGACCCGTTGTCCTCTCCAACTCGGACATTCCACACGTGCGTTCCCTCTCGCGAGGACTACAAGACGCGTGTGCGCTCCTTGTACGACCCCGCAGCGGCGCCGTCGTCGCATTCACCACACGGTCCCCAGGACACGCGCGACCTCACCAAGCTCGGGGATTACATCTACCCCCTGTTCTGCATAAGCGTGCACGAGCACTGCTGGCTTTTGGATCACGGGGTTTGGGGCAAGGAAAAATATCTCAGGGATTTTTGGACGGTCGTAAACTGGAATCAGGTCGTCAAGAGATTCGAGACGTTCACTTCGGCGGTCTGAGGGAGAGGCGAGTGGGCGTTAGAGGTCGAATATCTATGACGGGCATTATGGTCGTTAATATCATGGAATGTTCACTGCTCATCTTAAAGTCGTTTAACTGCATATACATCATCCCTCAAGAAATGAAATAAGATAGACGGGCGACGTGCTACCACCTCCACTCGATCGAACCACAACTGACTGTCCGCACGCCCTTGTACATCTTGTACGCCTCGCCCGACAGCCGAACTTGGTCAACTTTGAGAGACGAGAAACTATACGAAGGGAGTTCAAAGCGTATCTGAAATGCATGCGCCGGACGCGGAATTTTCTCCCTAGGAAAGAGATGGTCGATACGCGCATCCAACGACAACAGAGGAGCAAACGAACTTGCAAGTCCAAGAACCACGCAGTACCCAACTGCCGGACGAATGCATGCTCGGAATCTCCCAGCGAAGCATCTCATCAAATGTCAAACCTGAGACCAAGTCGCGAAAAATGAAAGGGGACAAACACACCTGTTTCCGCGGTTCAAACGTCCACGAACTCTCGATGCCCCCCGCAGACCCGACGCCGGATCCGGCGCTCGAGATCGTACATTGTGCCCCCGTCGCGCTGTCGCCCAGGTAGAGCTCTATTCGAACGTTTTCCATGATCTTCATCGTCCGAGAGCTAAAGGTGATCGTGAAACTGCCTAGAAACACGGCCGATTTGCATCGCTGTGCAGAACGACGACTTTTGATATGGTAAAACACACCTCCAAATTCGCTCACGGTGATGTTGGGCTTCAGGGAGAGCGGGACGGGCACGTTTCCGGCCAGTGCACTGTGTGGTAATGCATACTGATATTCCGCGAGCACAAACTTGCCGTCGGGTGGGACGAATGACAACGTCCTTTCGCGTGTCCATCGTTGGAGCCTTTACGGTCCTTTTCGTCAAGATAGATATCACGCGCACCACATAATCGAACGACACTTGCCGTACGCAGGGGTGAAACGCACACTCGGTCATGACGTTTGGATTCGAAAAGCTCAGGAGCAAGTCCGGCATGCCTATCGTCATCATGGTTTCCATGTCCTGCTGATATAGAGAACCTGACGCTGCCTACCGGTCAACCTAGCATTGCTCCCGATCTTGCCATAGACACTGCTCGTGAGCGTTGCCCCGTTGCTGGCGAAACATGGGAAATCATTTCCGGAACCCCGTGACAGCGCGACTCACCGTCCGACGATGGCTCGCATTTCCTCGGAAACATCGAATAGGATTTCGTTGTGGGCGTGCCGAACGCCAAGTTTTCGCCATGGAATGGGTGATGCAAAGGCACTAGCAGAGGCAGTGGACACAATAGAACCTATACGACAGTGTTTCAATGGTCATCAACGTTTCCAAGCCGTCTCCGCACACCTCCAGATCGATTTGGGCCAGACTGCGCGGCCGTCGGGAGCGACGCCAAAAGCTTGGAGAGGAGGGAGGGAGGGAGGACGATATCACGTAGTACATTCGGGGATGTCGTGAGAGGATATCCAGAGGAATCCAGTGTTTCTTCGAGGAGCTATTCGAGTTAGACCGAACGGAACGAGGGCGGGCAGAACGACGTCATACATACCTGATACACGACGTCGAAGTTGTCCTTGAGGGTGGCCGTACTCACCGTGCCAAAGTAGTCGTGCAGGACGTCGCTGAACGCTTGTAAGAACGCGAACGCGATCAGAGGATCAGCTACGAAACAAAAGGATTGAATCTCAAACTTGAGAAACGAAGATGAGTCACAAGTCCCCTCACAGTCGCCGGAAACGCTCGCGATCAACCTCAGCTCTCCCATTTCGACGTGACAACATGCGCTGGCACCTGAGACGTCGCCAATCCCGGGGGAAACATAGATGACAGGATCGACGCTATGAGTGCGGGAAGATTTGGAGAGTTCGTTGTTCAGCGTGTCGATGTGGAGCAGTGGGTACGCTGTGGGGAAGGACGTGTAGCCGGACTGGATGACGGGTCGTCTGTATGCAGGTAAGTGAAAAGAAGAGAAAATGCAGCACGCCAGCAGACACGCACCCCGACGCGTCGAGGATGATTAGACCGTCGATGGCCATGTCGGAGGCGAATTACGTCAGAGTGTTGGCTCTTGTGTTGGCTCAACAAAAATTTATCTTCATGACTCGGATTTGCCAACAAAAAGTAAAGAATGCTTCATCCATCCAATGCTTAGTCTTCGAGAGAGCGGGAGGGGAGTGTTAAACAGAATGAATCGTTGGTGAGTACTATCAAG
The DNA here is from genome assembly GCA_038091095.1 of Leccinum incarnatum. Classification (NCBI taxonomy): domain Eukaryota; kingdom Fungi; phylum Basidiomycota; class Agaricomycetes; order Boletales; family Boletaceae; genus Leccinum; species Leccinum incarnatum. Next base: position 14,034 of record JBBPNG010000014.1, read on the forward strand.
AGGTTAGTCGGAGCAGAACGATTATTTTAAGATACTACTAGATGTTTCAAGTTCTGACATGCTAAATTAGCACTAACTTCCTAGGAAGCGATACTACGTACAAGCCTGTACGCTATCTCGTAAGGCATACAGAGGAGTGGTAGAACGAGCTCACCCAGAACTTTGACTCTACTAACTTGAGTAACTCTAGTGTATAGGAAGCCGTTCCAGATACGCCTGCTGAGCACTCTTATGATAATATCGAAAGGCAAACACTATAGCATTACCCAATACTCAGCATACTCAACAGAGGCACCTGATGCGGCCGGAGCATACCGATGCGGCCACCGGGCATTAATGTCAAGACACTAGAAGGCGACTTAGGCCGGTGTTTGAACCGATGAAAAATGGTATGGTATGTTTTATTATCATCCCTGTTCGCCCCCATCGTCCAATCACACTAATCGTTTACAGAAGACTCAGAAATGTTATAAACCTGACTCGTGCTATTGCCTCCCTCGCTTCCACAGTCGTCCGTTCTTCACCAAAAGGTGGTTGAAGCCTTCACCGAACATTGGTTTTCAGTGCATAGAACAGTGCTCTTGAACATGTCGGCTCAGATTGTCACGGACATCCCGTCAGGTCCCGGGGCTACTTCGAACGATAAGGAGGACTCGGACAAGGGTGTCCTTGAACTCGACCAATTTCCAGAAGGTGGTACTGCAGCATGGAGCACTGTTATTGGCGGGTACGTCACTCTTCATTCCAATCTTCTCTCCAATCGATCTGATGCTCAATAGGGCGTTGGTTATGTTCTGCAGTTTTGGGTCCGCGTGAATCTACTGTCGTTCACAATGCCTTCCTGACACGAAACATAGTTACAATAGGTCGTTTGGCGTTTATGAAGGTATCCATCCTCATTGAAATCCCCTTTGATCCTGTACTCATGGTTGCAGACTTCTATACCTTACATTATCTCACCAATAAATCACCCTCCGAGATATCGTGAGTCCCGTCCAGAGCTTTTGCCTTGTGTGAAATATGAAACTTGCCTGACAGATGGATAGGAGGCTTCAATGTATTCCTAGGGACTGGTGTCGGTATACTTACAGGTGCACTCCACGATCGTGGTTATTTGTATGTACCAACTTCCATCCCGAAGCATTGTCCGTACTAAGTGCTAACCCTAACAAGCTATCACCTGTTGATCGGAGGATCGTTATTGCAATCAATCTCTTTGTTCATGCTCTCACTCACCCGACCAGGTCAATACTATCCAGTATGTCATGTTACTAATGTATTGTGTGAGCTGTCTCTCAGACCTAATGCTAGATCTTGCTCGCACATGGGATTGGTCTCGGGATAGGTCAAGGAATTGTGTACGTCCCAGCATTGGCAGTGGTGTCCCAACATTTCCGCCGACGTCGCACCCTCGCAATGAGCCTAGTTACCTGTGGAAGCGCCCTTGGATCAATCATACACCCCATCATGTTGAACTACTTGTTTAACCGGGGCGTAGGCTTTGCCAATGGTGTACGAATAAGTGCTGCTTTGCTCACTGTCCTACTTGTGATTGCATGTCTCCTCATGCGCACGCGGGTGGGACCACCTAAACACTCTCCAAATTATTTGTCTGTCGGAAAGGGTATGGTTCATGACATGCCTTTCTGTATCATGTGCATCGGGTAAGTGTTTATCACTTCCCTTGACTATTCTTGACAAGTGATAATTCCGATACGGTAGAGTACTATTTTTTCAGCTTGGCTATATCTTCCCGGGCTTTTACTTGCAATTGGATTCTGTCAAACATGGAAATTCAGAGACATTCTCTTTCTATTCTGTGCGTGATCCGTTGATGCGGCTTTCTGGCGGTTCTTTGATTGTCCTAGTTGGTACTTTTAAATGGAGGAAACTTGACAGCTCGACTGTCTAGCGGATTTATCGAACACCGAGTTGGGGTGGTCAACATGATGATCCTAGCGACTGCCGCATCTGGCATCCTGATCTTCGGTATGATTGGTCTCAATGGCGTTGCAACGGTCGTGACCCTTGGGGTGCTATATGGGTATTTTTCCGGTATTTGTCAGTTCAATCTCTTTTCCATTTGTTAGGATGAGTCGACCTAATGGCACGCCATAGACATTGCATTACTTCCACCCCTCATGGCACACCTCACCAGCGATCTCTCCGAACTCGGGTTCGTTGATCCGATAAATTTGACCGTTTCAGCTCTGACTATATAATCGTGGTGGATGCTTAGTGCTCGCATGGGAATTGGAATGTTGTTTGTGGGATTCGGTGGTCTTCTCGGTGCGTCCTAGTTCGAAAGAATCTTACCATGATTTGATACTTTTTCCCACAGGTGGGCCCATCGCTGGTGCGCTCCTTGATACCCCGCGGTATAAATGGCTGCAGACTTCGCTCTTCAACGGGGTGCGACGGATGAAGCAAATTGAAAGCATTATACTGACATGACATGATTTCCTAGCTGATTGCACTCTTTGGGAGTTCGTTGTTGGTGTTGATGAAGCTCGTACTGACGCGACGCCAGAAACTTGGATGCGCGACTGAGAGGCAGGGTCCGTGAGGCCTTCTGGTTGGGTGGGGACCAGGGTTATTCATGGGGTTCAAGATGCAGATACGTATGTACATACTACCAGGATGCGGCTTGCCAAATCAGCCAAGTATAACCCAGGAAGTGGTATCACGTACATAGTCTGGTGACCAGACGGCTAGAGTTCAATCCGAGTTCGAGGTGCACGCTGATCTGAGTCATCTTTCATCTAATAAGAAGTAATACATACTATTAGAGTCGCTCTTGGCGCGGCGGGCTCAGCGGCCGTAGCGTTCGCACATAGGGTGACTCAGAGCGAGTCGAAGGAGGAAATCTATATCCTCGGCCCTCAAGGTAGGTGCTTTCAGGTGCTCACACTTCCCACAGGCTACCGCGATCGGATTCTTTATTCTGCTGTTTACATTGGCATGTAGGCGTATGTAATTCAAGTTGGAAGATGAAGAAAGACAACCGGTCTCCAAACCAAAGGGAAAAACCTTCAAGACATGCACAACGGATGCGGCCGTCGGCCGAGGAAGCGGTGAAGCTACCTCCGCGAGGCAGTGCTTTACAGAATTGAAATTTTGAAAGTCAAACCCCATTGGAACCCGACGGATCGGATCTGAAGAGGAATACTTACTTCTTGGTACGTAACACGGCAAAATTTCACGAGCCTTGATTGGCCGGCGGATTATTTATGTAACCTGAATGCAAAACGGGGTTACCAGTAGACTGCCTCCCCCTCAGTGGGTGCGTTTTCAAATTGGCAGTAAGTATACTGACCAGAGGCACCTGTTGCGGTCAAAGCTTATCGATGCCCAACGGACATTAAGACACCAGAAGGCGAGGAAATGCGACTCATGCGGATTTCTGGAGCGAATGAAAATGGAGTGGAATGTTTCTATTATCCTTGTTCCGAGTGATTTATTTTTACAGAAGATTCGGTCTCAGTGACGTTATAAACCGGACCTTGCTCGCTTCCATAGTCGTTGCGTTCTGTTCACAGAAGGTGGTCGAAGCCTTGTTTCTCTGAACATTTGCTTTCAGTGCATAGTAGAATGCCTTTGAACGTGTCGCCGGCTCAAAAAGTCACGGGAATCCCATCACGTCCCGGGGCTACTTCAAACGATAAGGAGGAGTCAGACAAGGACGGAGTTCTTGAACTCGACCAATTTCCCGAAGGTGGCACCGCAGCATGGAGCACGGTCATTGGCGGGCAAGTCATTCTTCATTCGAATATTCACTGCAATCGATCTGATGCTCAATAGGGCGCTAGTCTTTTTCTGCAGTTTTGGGTCAGTGTGAATTTACTGTCTTTCGAGATACCTTCCCAACACGAAAAAAAAATAGTTACAACAGGTCGTTTGGCGTTTATGAAGGTATGCATCCTCATGTAATTCCCTTTGGTTCTATACTCATGGTGCAGATTTCTATACCTTACATTATCTCACCGATAAATCACCCTCCGAGATATCGTAAGTCGCGTCCAGAGCCTTTATCTTGTGTGAAATACGAGACTTGCTTGACAGATGGATAGGAAGCCTCGGCGCATTCCTGGGGTCTGGCGGTGTCGGTATAGTTGCAGGTGTACTCCACGACCGTGGTTATTTGTATGTACCAACTTCCATCTCGAACCGTTGTCTGTACTCGGTGCTAATCGTGACAAGCTACCACCTGTTGATTGGAGGATCGTTGCTGCAATTAATCTCTTTGTTCTTGCTCTCATTCACCCGACCAGGCCAATACTACCCAGTATGTCCTGTTCCTAATGTATTGTGTGAGCTGTCTCACAGACCTGTAACGCCAGATCTTGCTCGCACAGGGGATTGGTCTCGGGATAGGCCAAGGGATTGTATACGTCCCAACCTTGGCAGTGGTGTCCCAACATTTCCGTCGACGTCGCGCACTTGCAATGAGCCTAGTTGCCAGTGGAAGCGCCCTGGGATCAATCGTACACCCCATCATGTTGAACTACTTGTTTAACCGGAGCGTAGGCTTTGCCAGTGGTGTACGAATAAGTACTGCGTTGCTCACGGTCCTGCTTGCGGTCGCATGTCTCCTCATGCGCACGCGGGTGGGACCACCTAGACACTCTCCAAACTACTTGTCTGTCGGAAGGGGTATCGTTCACGACATGCCTTTCTGTATCATGTGTGTTGGGTAGGTGTTTATCACTTCCTATGATTATTCTGGATAAATGATATTTCCGACGCCGTAGAGTACTATGCTTTCAGATCAGCAATCTCTTCCCGAACTTTTACTTACAATTGGATTCCGTCAAACATGGAAATTCAGAAACGTTCTCTTTTTATTCTGTGCGTGATCCGTTGATTCCACCTGGCTCACTGACAGTTATCTGATTGTCCTAGTTGGTACTTTTGAATGTCGGGAACTTGACAGCTCGACTGACTGGCGGATTTATCGAACACCGAGTCGGGGTGGTCAACATGATGATCCTAGCGACTGCTGCGTCTGGCATTCTCGTTCTCGGTATGATTGGTCTCAAGGGGATCGCATCAGTTGTGACCCTTGGGATGATATATGGGTACTTTTCCGGTATATGTCAGTGCAATGTCTTTTCTATTTGCTAGGATGAGTCGACCTACTAATGGCACTCAATAGACATTGCATTACTCCCACCCCTCATGGCACACCTTACCTGCGATCTCTCCGAACTCGGGTTCGTTGCTCCAATACATTTGACTGTTTCGGCTTTGACTAATCATGGTGAATACTTAGTGCTCGCATGGGAGTTGGAATGTTGTTCATGGGAACCGGTGGTCTTCTCAGTGCGTCCCAGTTCGAAATAATTCTATCTTTTCCAGTGATTTGATACTTTCCCCAAAGGTGGGCCCATTGCTGGTGCGCTCCTTACCCCGCAGTATAAATGGCTGCAGACTTCGCTCTTCAATGGGGTGCGACGGATGAATCAATTGAAAGCATTATACTGACACGATTTCCTAGCTTATTGCACTCTTCGCGAGTTCGTTGTTGGTGCTGATGAAGGTCGTACTGGCGCGACACCAAAAATGCGTGACTGAGAAGCAGGGACTGTGAGGCCTTAGAGAAGGTGATTCATAGGGTTCGACATGCGGGCCCGTAATTTTTAAAAATGCTGGTGATCAACGATACGGTACGTAGTTGAGCCGTGGTATAGATCATCGACGCCGCTCCGTCTTCTCTTTATTCTTTCTGTGAACGTGGTATATGTAAGTAATCAGATGAATGGTAAGGAACGACTGTCTTCCTGCCTAAGGTCTGCCTACGGGAGACACTACAACATTGGTCGAACGGCACTGCAATATGCACACTATTTCCCGCCTCTTCTGGACAGACAGAAGTCTATCATCCTTACGCGACTAATGGCAGTAATGTACTGTCCCTTCACAGTATCTGCTTCGTCAACGTCAACGACAGGATGTGCTTGCGAAATCTCTTGGACTGCTGCTTCACCGAGAATTTGGCGCAAGGCACCCTCCCAATCCTGGCATGTCTGTTCGGCATCTGCGAAACACGCAACCAATGCATTCTTCATCGACAAAGACTTTGCATACTTGCGCCTTGCAACATCTAGAGGAAGGGATGTGGCAACCGGAAGTTGCTACTGATATGTAAGACATGTCCCATGGCTGCAAGCGTAGATAAGCTCTCACCGCGATCTCTGCAGAGTTATCTAGAACATTTAGATTGTCTTCAGCGCTAAGAAGCTCTGTGTATTTGGTGCAGTCCAGATCGCCGCCCAAGATAGCATCCATACTGCCAGGTGGGGGCGGAGATGATTGCTTTGTAGCCTCGTTCGGAGATGTCACTGGCACATCAAGCCCGCTGGTGAGCTGCGGTGAGGACACGGTGCAGTGTGCGACTGAGGTAGGGGTCTCGTTCGATATTCCTTGACTCTACCTCCAGAGTGAAGGTGGATGTGGGCCATGTGGCGATAAGAACCTTTAAGAACCCGTAACATTTCACGTCATGTGCTCGAAGTCCAAGAAGTTCACAGATCATGTCACTTCATGTGACTCGGATAAATGATCGTAGCGCACTCCAGAGACGCCCTTTTATATTCGCAATGGACAACTCGGACATAGTGTATCATGGTTTGAATAATATCACCTCCTCGGAGATACTAGTATACTACGGAATAAGGTTGAACTGCTTGTGGCAGTCACTGAGGACAGTGACACGGATGGAAGTTACAACACGTCATCATTCGAAAACTTGCGGAATACCCTGCACTACCGACGTAGTCATTTCTACGTGAAGATCACAGACATGACTAGGCGATGGTTAGCGTATAGCATAGTTTTCTAAATCATTTCATGACCATTGAGTGCGCCTCGGTCGCGCCAGATGATCTTCAAGTTGCGAGCCTCTTTGAGTCGTTCTTGATGCTTGCGAAAAGGAGGCGGCGGCACGACGTGGGGGGGTAAATCAGGGGTAAGAATGCGCTTGAGACAATGTTTTCCTGCGCTTTTCCTCACCCGTTCTCGGTATGGAAAATCTAATAGCGGAAGTTACAAACCTCTCAGAGTATCGACCACAACGTGAAGTACTGAGACTAACGAACGTACGAGGATACAAACAACCGATCAAACTGTGTGTCCTTTCAAAATTAAAAAAAATACATACGTGTGAACCCAGCAACTACAACATTGCAAGGGATTCGTTGCTGAAAAAAAAGGAGGGGGGGAGAACAACAGAAGACCAGGTGATCTCAAATATGATAGTACAAAGGGAGGACGAAAGTAATGATATGAAATAATCTTGATGGAAGAAGTGCAATGAACAGGTATTGACCCAAACAATTCTCAGTCCGTTTCCCTTCCATCCCACATCTCCGCGAAGATGACCGGAAGATCGTTCATCGTTCGCTGAGGAGAAAAAGGGTCCGCACTTGAGGCGGAACTCTGGCGAGAATGGATGTAAATTCCTTTCTGTGGGAGAGCTTTCTGAAGCTCCGTCCACAAGGCGTCCTCCAGATTTGTGAGCACTTCAATTTCAATCCCCACGGTGGGTGGGTTCCATGCGTACACCAGACCATGAGTTCCGGGAAGCCCAATCTCATTGGGTAACCGATTTTGAAGGAGCTTCGCAAGCCTATCGCAGCACCAACAACACTTCTTGCTGACCGCAATTTCATTGACTGTATCCAACTATGCGACGTACACATCAACAATCAAGAACATGCACTGGAAATTGAACCATACCTGACGACCGAAGAAGTCGTCCAATAGACCCTCACCCTCTATTGGATTCCCGTTGTTCCGGATTTTGACACGGCCGTGATGCTCATACACAAGAAGTCCCATAAGACTCGCCTCCGCGTGCACCGTTCCATTAAACCTTTGTAATTTGCAATGTTCTTCCAAAACACGAATCCTCCGTTTCACGTCCGCCTCATCATTATCTCCTGGATCGAGACGTCTGTGGTACATTGGTATGAGCTCTTCGGCAGTCAACATCGATTTGTCACCCGGCGGAACTGTAACAAGTCCAACAAGAAAGTTCGTCGTCATTCGCTTGGAGACGCGCTGCTCGGTCAGATATACCAATGCAGTGTGCCAAGCCACAACTGTCTTCAGATATCGAAGAACAGTTTTGTTGGTGGGTTCATTGGGTTCCGGTATCAGGTCCGTGTCTAAAAAATGCTCAGAAGAAAGCTAGTATACACGGACAAGACTTACCATCTCCATCCTCATGCTCTTCATTCTTACCTGGCGATGATGACGATCAGCAAGCAGAATGGAACGGACCAAAATCACCAACCAATTTTGAAGTTCAGAGACCTGCCTATATGCTCTCCAAGACTTGTCTTCTCCAAAAGGTCCCGCAGAACTCCCTTCCAGGTAACGAAGAGATACAAACAATAGCACCAGCTTGTGACATGACAGACCGCGGAAAATTGTTCCGGCGTCAGAGCATTCGGGCCAACATCCTTCAGAGACTTTTTGGCTTTATCAATAGAGTAATCCAAGCCCACGAGAATCGTTCTAAAAAGTTGGACCCAAAACGGCGATGCTTCGCTGGACAGCTGCCACTGAAGCTGGCCATCCACATCGCGTCTACATCCCGCAGGCATGAGGTTAGGCAATAAATTGGCGAACACCTCAGGGATAGGAATCCATCGCGGTTGCAACTTGGCTTCGTCGGCCTCGCCTTCCAGAGGTTTCCACGCCCTGATGACATTAAAGAGTCGACGACCGTCAAATAATCGCCTGTCTTCGTGAAACCTTGCAGAAAGTTTGCGATGACAGCGCATGACCACGAAACGTGTCAAAGCGAGGAGATTAGCATCAGCTTCTTCGTCTGGTGCCTCTCCGTCGTACTGTTCGAGGACGGCCCAGGTGTCCGCAATATGATCTTCCAATGAACTCGGATCCGCGGGTCTAGCATGATGGATTGCAAACATGAGCCTACGGCGATTGATTGTCACGTACCCGTTGACAATGTCATGGAATGACTTTTCTGTCTTGTGTATCTTTGTGACCCTCAAAGTGGATTCCTTCGATTTTGAGACAGGATTTTGAGTGACGAGAAGCGTTCGCGCTGTTCCATCACTTTCAATGCTACCCGTCGCCGCCACGACCTTTGCTGCAGATGGACTGAAATTGTCGCCACACGTAAGAAGGGTCACGAAGTGACGCAAGAAGCGGGGAACGTTCTCGCGGTGGCTGGTAGGTTGAGACCTTGCTTTCAAGGCCTGAAGGATACTAGTCAGCGTGCGGATGCGCCTTGAGACCTCGTGGAAGTTCTGTGGGTTGGACATGATGCACGGAGGAAGCAACACAGATAAGACCGACTGTTTGAACTTTGAACTCGTGGGCACATGAACAACCGTGATTTAGTGGGTCTGGATATGCCACCCCTGGGTTTGTCCTCTGTGACAAACGCCGGCTCTGTCACGGGTCGCGGGTTCGAGTCCCGCATCAACCGCCAGGAGTTTTTAGTGGGTAGTGCGTTGACACCTTAGTGGAGAGTGGCGTCATATGTATTCCAATTTCGTGTGACAATTGTCGTACGCCTTGTGCCGTGCGTTAGGGACCAGGCTAGCCAGTTGCCTCTCGCCGTTGTGCCTCTCAAAAAAAAAAAAAACCCGTGATTTATCTTGGATCTTTATTAGGTAAGCTAGGCATACGGCATTTTGCCCAAAATGGCGTATTTGCGTCTGACAAAACCCGGAGTCCTCTTAGGAAGTCGGGGATTCTTCCCAATTTCGGGCATAAATTCTGTATTATAACAGTACTATGACCATACGCAAGCAAGGTCTCCAGCGGCACCGCCGCTGCCTAGTCACCATATATAGTTGCACTGCAGAGTCGGGGACTGGCGCAAACGTGCGCCGCTACGATTAGTGTAGCCATGGATGGCGAGAAGCTGACATCGTGGATGCGAGCAGTTGACTTGTGACCGTAGCAGCATCTTCATGTACTTACGACCGCACTTACAGCAGTTTGCATAACGTTGTGGCTGGCGACTTGAAAAAATAATTACACAACAACACAGGGACTTCGGGAAAATTTACTGCTGCTCTCACTACCTCTTCGGAACCAAATTAGCTGCTGCGTTCGATACGGAGAGTGTGTTCCATGCTTATGCTATCCATATTTATACGTCTGACAGCCTCGTTCAAATCTTCGTTTCGGGATTACTTCTTACATTATGACTCCCAGCGGAAAGAATACTATGGATGGACAGGGCTCGTTGGCGGAAATAGCCTCCTTTCAGTATGTACGGACATTGACCAGGAGCTGGGCGAGATACAGTGGATAGATGAACTGCGTGCGTGGAAGGCACACGATAGAGGTAGCGGTTGGTGGGGTGCAGTTGGTAGCCTGTGGGGAAAGGGATGGGAACAGAAGCATCAGCCGCCAGGTGTCGGCGATATGAAGCGGTGGTCGAGTCCCCTGCACACGGCGTTAGCCAAGCGACCACCTCCAAATTCTGATGGGAGAGACTACATTGTCACGAAAGCGGGGTATTTATTGCGGCCCGAGGTGCGTCACATGGCTCGAATCATCGTATGTCGATTGTGCGTTGCGCTCACTACCTGTTCATTTCTTTGCCTTCTCGTTTGGTCGGGCAGACGATTGAATCGATGTACATCCTATGGCGAACGACCGGCGACATCAAATTACGTCACCGTGATTGGCAAGTTTTCCAAGCCATCGAACGTTATACCAAGCCTGCCAGTGAGACTCCCACAGCGTACGTCATCATCAAGAACGTCCACACACCGTATCCGACTCAGCTGGACGGGATGCTGAGGTTAGTTGTACGCGTGTACCTCGCATTTCGGGATGGATTCCTCATTCCCTCAACACTTTCAGTTACTGTTTAGCCGAGAAGCTCAAATACCTGTATCTGATGTCCTTGGACGAGGATCCGCTACCTATCTCCTCTCGTCGATATGTCGTATTACTGGAGTCGACGATGTGGGCCGGTTGGGATCATCGTCCGCAGCGATTGCGGTTCCGCCATTCACTAAGACTCTTCAACGAGCTGGGACTCGATCGCAGTACTACTAGTCACTGGCGTCACGTATGTATGTCTAAGCTGATAATTGGATCACTCGTAAGGTTCCGTGTAGCGCTTTCCTTCATCCGAGAGGCACAATCCCCCAGTTCCTTAACCTCGCTCCTTGCTCCTTAACCTCTATGGCTCAGGTACGTATGATCACCTTTCAAAGTAATCTGGTGATTTGTCTAACATCTGACAGTGGCCAGGTACTGCTGCTTGAGTCCGCCAGGGTCGGGTACTACTGACTGCCAGTCTAGCGTTCGCAGAGGCCCCGTTCAAACAGATCTCTGTCGTTCCCATTTCCCATTTCCATCCGCTCTTTGAAGGGTATTCCCCACTCACAGTTACCCGGCTAGTCTATCAGTCGGACTCGAACCTTTCAACTCCACGCACACTAGATCAGTGACCAAAACAATATTCCAGCACTTGCGCAGGATGATATCGAGATACAACAGTGCATTTCAGGATGTACAGTAGACAAACAGGCATGCTGGTGGAGTCATCCTAGATTCCTAGGTACGAATTTCTGAGTAATGTAATCCTACAAGCGCGGTACTAAGGAAGGCCAAGGTGACATGGTTGATTCAGAACTGTACATATCTAATGGTGCCTGTGTGCGTTTGGCTCATTTGCCTCCTTGACCAATCGCATGATTTCTTCACAAAGAAGGGACCCGCCTGCTCAGCGAGGTCAATGGGTGTCTGCCCGTTCAGATTGCGTGCATGAGGGTTGGCGCCAGCGTTGAGAAGCATCTGGATAGCCCTCCATTCCGGCATCCGGTTCCCAATGTCGTGTCGCAATAAGATATGGAGTGGTGTATCCCCTTTGTCATCGACAACACATGGATTAGCACCTTCGCGGACCAGGAAACGCATCATCGCAACAGGAGTCACTAGCAGTGACTCATCGAGCCAATCTTTCGTTTAAGTGATACAACCGGGTTCATTGCGCCCTACCTGATTATCACGACAGAGGAATCATATTTGCACGACCAGCTATGCTGCATATCATCGAGGAAGAGGTTCGTCGATGCGTCAGGCTTGTCCACTGTAAAATGAAAGGAACCAACTGAATCAAAAAGAAAAGAGTCTCCAGACGCGGCAAAAAGCAGTACATTTGACGGAAGTGGAACCCCTTGTGAGAGTAGGTATTTCAATACCGAAATGTGGCGTCGTCTTGCAGAAATGTGGAGAGGTGTTTCTCCAGCTAAATTACGCGACGATGGATCACATCCTAAATGAACCAGGAGGTGGTACAGCACGATGTAGGACTGTATCTCCTTCGGGTGTGACAACATATAGATCTGCACTCTCTGGCAAAGTGGCAAGAAACTGAACCGTTTGCGAGTTTCCCGCAGCGGCAAGAAAGGCTTCTGGAGGTACTACTGCACCTTGTGATAAAATATACTCCATGACCTCGATATGTCTACCTGCGGAAAGGAGGACATCATGAGGGAGTGTTGCACCTTGGGACAAGAGATACATTATGATATCGATGTATCCACTTCTCGCCGCGGCGTGAAGGGGTGTCTCTCCGGCCGAATTACAGGCATGAATGTTACATCCAGCTTCTACTAACATCTTCGTGGCTTCTAAGCGATCGCTTTCAAGTTGTGGCCGGCCCGCCACCGCTAGATGCAGTATATGTATCACCTTTGGCTGTGACGGCGGTTGTGACTACCCTTTTGTAGACCAGAAAGCGAACCACTGGGGATGTTATCACAAGGTGACTTGAAACAGAGAAGGGAGCGAGCAGAATATCCCGAGGGAGTGGTGCACCAAGCAAGAGCAAGTAGTCAATGACGGAGATGTACCCTCGAGCTGCTGCCTTATGCATGGGTGTTTCGTGAGCCTCGTTGAACGCACATACTAGGTCGCTTCCAGCAGCAATCAAGAGTTTCGCGAACTTCAAAGAAGTGGATTCCGGACCTGGACAGATGATGACACAGTGGAGTGGAGTATCCCCAGTTGCGCTAACGGCACGTGCATCTGCCCCCTTGTCGATCAGAAACTGAATCGTTTGTGTGGCCCCGTCGACTCATCTAAGTAAGTACTAAGTATAGACAATCAGAATAATTTATGTTAAATCAAACTGGCCGCGGACATGTGCGGCAAAGCACGACCGGGGTGCCTGGTCCGGCACAAGGAAAGGTCAGGCGGGAGGCGTGCGGGTCCAGTCTCGATGTAGGGAGAAAAGGCAAGGTTTCCTACGGTTGTGTACGCTCGGGGTAATGATTACGTAATAAGTTGACTTAAATTTCTCGAACTAAGTACCTTGTGATTCCATCTCGTTTCAGTGAAGGTTGGAACGGTGAAGGGGAAGGTACTGGTCAGTGGAAAGAAGTGAGAATGTTGGCGACTTCGCCGCAATGACTTGGAGTAGCCTCGTTTTTTCTGCATTGTTTGTTGGCACAGCAGCGTCATTGAGTGCTTCTGGCAGGAGGCTGTTCGCACAGCCCAAGATATTATATCCTGGCAAGAAAAGAACTCCTCGCAGCACTCTTACGTTATAACAGTTCAAAGGGCCTTGGCTAAAACGACGACGACAAAAACACGGTATCGACAGATCGGCGGAATCGAACAACCACCGCCTCCACCCAGCGTCTATACGTACCCAGCAACCGCTACCGCGTGATCCCCATCTTCAAAAACGCCCCAACGACTTCCACTTCGTCGTACCGCCCTGGATTCTCCGACGTCTTCTTCGAATGTATATACTTGAGCGTGTTCCGGAAATGTCGTTGGATCATGTCCGGAGACGCCACACCTTCGATTCGTTGAGACGGGTGCAGGTACGAAGCCGATGACGACGGAGAGGTGATTGTGTCGATGGAGGACGTGATGAGTTCCACGAGCGAGACGATGAACTTGGGAGCGACCTGTGACAATGTCGGAAACTTGTCAGCGTCGACAACAAAGGAGAAAAGACAGACGCACAGCAAGTGCTCCGCGATCAAAGTAATACAGATACTGATCGAGCGTGTCACAGTATATCTGAACCGTGACGATCTCCTCCGTTGCCGAATGTGCGATCCGCAACGACTTTTGCAAGCATTCCAGCACTCGTTTGCTGTCCTGGTGTGGGTACTGTCGACAGCCTGTCAGTCACGATCGATAATGCAGACCAATACTCACCGCCTTGGCACCCTCCCCACCCTCCTTATCCTTGCCCCCCTCCTTGCCTTCCCCTTCCCCTGCCTCTGCCTCTGCCTCTGCCTCCCCTTCCACCTCCACCGCCGCCTCTTGCCACCACAAATGACTCGCAGCATGCACCGCCGTCGCCTGATGCGGCTTCTTCAACAACTTGGCCCCATGCAACGCAGCTTTGGTAATCAAGGTGTCATATCCGTCCACTTCGAACACCTTTGCGCCCTGTGGCGTCCCAATGATCAACGTGATCGCAGCCACTTGTGCTCGGCTCTCCGAAATCGAATCTTCATATACCGAAAACGCTTGGACATACAGGTCGTACGCCAGGTCTTCGAACCCGGAGCCACATTCTGACGCGATTTGTGCAGCGAGGAGGAATAGACGGAGGGCGAGGGAGGGAGAGTCGACTTGTGTCGCGAGGATGGAGGTGCATTCGCGCACAGATTTGAGAATGGTGGTCACTTTCGATTGCCAGTCGTCTTCCTATTCGTTGTCAAGGTTAAAAATAATAATGAGTACAGTATAGGAAAGTGTGATCTCACCAAGTGTTCACGAATCTTGTACCGCCGACAGAGCTTGATGCTCGAAGTGATGAGCGCTGGGAACGTATACCGCATTCGTTCGCCTCCAGCCTCAAAGTGCCGACGTGCAGTTTGCAGTAGCTGTGCGAGTGCGGTGCGCCAGTCAGTTCTCGACTCTCTCGACCCAAGAAATCTGGAGACCCACCTCAAATTGCACCCCCAACGACTCAGCCCGCACCATCCGTGCCCACCCCTGCTCCTTCGCCGTATCCTCCTCCTCCACATACGGTCCTTGTCTCCGTGTCTCCTTCACGTCCTTTACCAGCCCACCACCGACGGCAGAAGCATCCGTCTGATCCTTGATCAACACGTGACACAGATCCAAAACTCCATCCACGTCCCCGGGTGTCTCGATCATGGTTTCGTTCTTGAGCGCACTCGAGACGACGCTATGCGCGATCGAACGGCGCGTGGAAAAAAATTGTGTTAATAGCAGGACGTAGCGCGGGATAGCGAGCAACGTGAGCACGGATCGGTACGAGTCGATGGGGGCGACGAACAGTGCTGCGAAGTTCGCAACCGTTTGTGGGGCGTGCAGATCCGAGCTGCATCTGATCGGTGTTAAAGTCAGACACGTGTATGCAGAAATAAAATGCACCTCTGGGAACAGTCCTCGATCTACGTATTCGAGTCTGTCTGGGTAACAACTGAGGGAGAGATCCGTGAGCGAGACCAAGAGCGCCGTGATGTGTATTGACAAGTCTGGTCGAGCCTGCGATCGCATTGTCAGAACCTCAGTAATTCGTGTATATCTCACCGTACGTACCTTGATGAGTTCGACGACTTGTTTCCAAAGACCTCAAAGAGTTGAACGTCTTCTGGTATGCCACGGAACTTTCTTGCAGGCGCATCTTCCTTTTCCTTTTCCTTGCCTTTTCCCTCTTCTGGCGAGACACCGTTCACACCAATTTTCTTCTCAGACTCTTCCACCGCGCTATCCCAAGCATCTACGCCCTCGACCTTCTCGGCGTCCGGCTGATTGTAAGCATGATTAGCCCTGTCTCTTGCTAGCCTGACCTTGTCTGCTAGTCGCTTGGCGGCACCTTCTTCCTCTTTCTTGGTCTCCTCCGGGTCTTCGGTCTCCGCCTCGCGGGCGGCGTAGGCCGCCAGTCTGTCGATGAGCGCGATGACAGTTAAGTTGATGTTGACTTTCGGGTGTAGCTGAGCGATGGCGGATAAAATGGTCGGAGAGAATGGAGGTGGAACTCGTCTGTGAATACCTACAGGACTCGTTATTGAATTTCGGAACAGTAAACACGTGAACACTGACCTGGATGACGACTTCCATGAGACACTCCTGTGCGATGACGTCCTTGCAGTTGACGACTTGCTCCAGTATAGCTGGAAGTATGCTCTTCTGGTACATTTCCAGATCGACGCCGTCGAGCTGGGAGAGATGGACGAGGTTGGTGCCGACGAGGATGCGGAGTTCGCGACGTTCAATCTCGCGTTTCTCGCGGTCGCGCGAGTGACCTTGGTGCTGGAGAAGAACCCAGAGCTTGTTCATCTCTATGAAATTCGTGACCACGGACGCTTGGAGGGACGCTTGAGGGATTAGACTGGGTCAGCAAACGGATGACGCGGTACGGAGAGGGCTCACCCGGAATCGGTCCCGACGGGCAGGTAATCCGTGGTCTGACCGCTGAGATAGTGTTGTAGAAAGAGCCCATATGACGCCTCTACTCGTGTCCTTCACGATTTCCTTGACGGTTGCGTCAGGGATAGATATGTGTACTCCGACGGTGATCATAAGGTTGAAACAGGGGACGATATTCGACTAGTTCGTAGAGATCTGCGAGATGGTGTCGAGAGTGTGTGTATGTCGTAGATGTAGTTGGAGAGATATCGGAGGGCGTCGAAGATGGCCATGTCTTGCGACACCTGTGGTCACTGCAGGAACTCGAGAGAGGTGGACATGTGTACTTACAGAGCTCATAATATTGCTTTGGTGAGAGTGACGACGTGCGCAGCTCGGCGAGCATGAGACTGGCGCTCTTCAGCGCGTCCATGATCTCGTCGTTGTCCTACAAGCAGGATGTCAGCGATGATGGCTCCGAGGGCGAATTCGGTGCCGCCGCCGAGGACGCACGAGATTACGCTTCTGACCGACCTCAATCTTTACGGTTTCCAGGGACTCGCTGAGATTTTGTTCTTCGACGACGACGGTTGTTGTGGTTGTGGTTGTCGCCGCTGTCGTCTTCGTCGTTCGGGGCACACTGAACCTTATGTAAGCAGACCAGGGCCAGCCATGCGATGCGCGCCGTGCACGTTTGTGATTCAGAACGCTGTGATGAGGTGTCGTGTTACAAGAATGGCCACGGTTCGACTCTCCGATCGTCCATCATCATGTCGAAACGCAAGCAAGCGCACGAGGTGGACGAAGACGGTCCCGAAAAACAAGTACGCACATTCTCTCCGCCCGCACCGTCACACATCACCGGTTCACCACCGTCGACGTCAACTTTGACTAATACAACACATCCAGAGACTGCTTAGTCGTTGGTACCCTCTTCCACCCGTCTTCGTCCTCGCCAATGTCCCCTCGTTCGTGACGCACACATGCTCCGAATACTTCCCCTCGTTCCTGTCCCGCCCGCGCCCTCCCTCGTTCTCTCACTTCGTCCCTCATCACCGCAACGCGTCGAGGACGGCGTGTGGAGACTGCCCTTGCCCCAGTCGTCCGCGTCACCTCCCTCGCCGCATCCAAGACGGCGTGCGACGACTGCTGTGTACTCTTGACAAAACGAGAGTACACGATGGTCGCCGTACCTCGTTACCTCCCTTGTTTGCCCTCGTCCCCGCCTTCCCTACATCACCCGTCCTGTTTTTCCATGCAGACATACGCGTGCGGGCGCACGCACCACCTCGCTTGCTCACTGACCCGCCCGCCCTTGCCCTCCCCCGCCTTCGTCCTTGCACATCACCGTCGTTCGTGTGCTCGCCTACCCTCACCCACGATACGCATGCACAAGGAGGTACGCCTGACTTCCCTCCCACGACGGCGAACAATCTGTTCCTAGCCGGATTTGGTAACCTCGTAGGCAAGATCGATGTCGTTGACCGACGCACGCTCAAAAAAGAAGTATGCACCACCGACGTGCCAAACACGTCCTACTGCTCTTGGTCACCCGATGGACGTTTCCTGCTGACCGCGACGCTTTCTCCTCGTCTGCGCGTCGACAACGAGATCAAGATCTGGCACGCGACTGGTCCGCTCGTCCACATCCAGGTTGTCGACGAACTGTATCAGGTCAGCTGGCGCCTAACGCCCATCCGAGACCAGCACCTGCCTTTGGACGGACCATCCCGCCAGCACCCCAATCGTCTGCGAGTGTCCTGACCGCTGCGCTGACCTCGAAACCTGCAGCTGCCAAGCCCGCTGGTGCTTATCGTCCCCCTGGTGCTCGTGGGCTCGCAACGCCGGCGATCTGAAAGCGCGAAGACGAGGGTGAGGCACCGCGGATGCCCACGGCGAACGGATCGGCGAACGGCAGTGCGACGCCACCGAGGGGGCATTGTAGCCCGAATCCGCCTGGAAGCATGATGAACGGGGTCAATGGGCACGGACAGGGAGGACGTCGACAGGTGCCTGGTGCTGGGCCTCGGACGTCGCCGGTTGCGGGCGACCAAGGGCAGGGAGGACAAGGAGCACGAGGGCTGGACAAAAAGCGGAAGAAGAAAGAGAAGAAGAAGGGCGATAAGGGCGAAGCGTCGGGTACGGCGACGCCGGTCAGGGTTGGGTCTGTGAGGCCATCGTTGAACGTGTTGACGAACGGGTTGTTGGAGGTGGAGGCGAACGGTGTCTGCCGAGACGTCCGCGTTCACCCAACCATGGTGTGCTCTAAATTCTGTCACCTTTTTGTGGCTTGGCGCATCCCAGACGTTCACTTGACCGTCATCCGTCCCACCCGCGATCCACTTGCCATCTTGTGTGACTTGCCAGGTCCCGATTAGCACTCCCAGCGTCCATTGGCTTCCCCACCTCCTTGCCATCCTCCACTCGCCATCCTTTATGCATACATAACATCGCTATCGTGGTATCTAAGCAAGGCCGCCTGTTTCTCTCAGATCTCGTTTCGACATTTTTCGACAGATGTTCTCACTGAAGCTAGTATGCTTCGACGTCGCTATCTGATCATTATCTCGCAGAACTGAGCTAGCAACATGGTTCCAGACCAACTTTGACTGGCGTACTCAAGAGCGAATGCTTCCCCGTTGTACCACCCGTTGGTCCTCCTTCGATTGTGTGCTCCAAATATACTTACCCTTGAACACCAGAGGACACGTCACCCGCTCAAACACGTGCATAGATCGAACCACTGGTGTGAGGGATATTCGACATTCAAGAGGACACAGCACGAAATAAGTGTTCCCTGTCATACCCGTTCGTTGATTGTGTACTTCAAACGTACTAACCCTCAGGGAACATGTCGTCTGCACAAAATTTACACGCGCTCACCACACACGTGCATTTTCAGCGACGTTGATCATCCTCAAGATGGAACTACAGATCATGTTCGACATTCTAGAGGATATATACCGTGGGAATGAGAAACAATGGGTGATGCAAAAGCTGTTATGAAAGAGGCAGATGCATCTGCCCGCTTTCTTAGAAGGAGTCGGACACCAGAAAATACGGGTCATTTTGTCAGTGCCAGATGGCGGACTCTAACCTGGAGTCAGAATAGATCGACATTGAGACTTTAGATGAACGACTTACTGAAAAGCCGAGTGCATGAAGAACTGGGTTTACAGCCTCATTCCAAAGGAGTTTCAGAATGGACTGCCACAACTCGTTCGGAGTATATGGTTTGAATGGTTGTGGCTTCGTTGGTCCTCCGAGTCGGTCACTACCATATGTGAAATCTCCATCCAACAACAAGTCGAGGAATTGTTTCGAGTGGTCTTTATCTTCAGAGGGGATGAGTTCGTGGAGGGAATCACGGGAGAAAACAAGATGATTCCCCTTGAGCAACGTGTGAAGCATTCTTCGCAGGACTTCTATATGAACATAGCAAATTCCAGGGAGGGGTACATGGATGACACTCTCCAACTCCGCCATAACAATCAGGGCATCACATCTTTCTTTACTGGCTGTGAGGTAAACAACTGGTCCGAAGATGGCCAAGGCAGAAAGTTGCTTGATCGCCTTCGAAAGCAAGAATCGATCAAAACCTGGCAAGGACCGTATCTGAAGGAGGAGATTCTCCCGTCCAAGTGCAAGATCATGATGTCTTTGGATGTCTTTCTCAAGCAATCGAGTGTCAGCAACTGAAATATGTCCTGGCTGGCAGAATGTCACATTGTCCCGAATACTAGCAGCATGTTCTAGTTCCTGCGAGATTTGCCGGAACTGACGAGCAAGGGCAGGATGGTCGTGAGCCAGGTCATCAACTGGAGTACGAAGCTGTAGGAACTGAGTCCAGACAATGGAACGCCCT
The DNA here is from genome assembly GCA_038091095.1 of Leccinum incarnatum. Classification (NCBI taxonomy): domain Eukaryota; kingdom Fungi; phylum Basidiomycota; class Agaricomycetes; order Boletales; family Boletaceae; genus Leccinum; species Leccinum incarnatum. The sequence goes on from JBBPNG010000014.1 coordinate 34,252, forward strand.
TGCTCAAGCCACTCGACAGCTAGTTCAGGATGACCAGCTTCAAGAGCGGCGGCAACTGAGTCACGTGTCACATCAGCTGCTTCAACGAGTAGACGATGACGCTCGGTGACTGGGAGCCCGAGCCATGCTAACTGTGGGAGAAGGTTGAGAGAAGAAGCACATGCATCAAGGAGAGCCGTGGTATTTCCTTGAAGTTGCGCACAGGAAATCCAAGCGCAAGAGGCACGAAAGCGGGCGAAAGCAGGACCGATGGAAGCACGAGTGGCAATTGAAAAATTGAAAGTGGCAGCGGAGAGATCAGAATATTCATGAGAGTGCGTAAAACGGACATGGAATGCCTGCCCAAGGCAAATAAATAAGGTTGGTTTGTAAGGATGTCCGTCGGGAGTGAAGTTTATTGCCTCCTCTGTCATGGAAATGGACCTGTTTATATCCGCAAGTTCCCCGAGATGCTCAAAGCGACGATGTAATGAGTTCCCGAAGTTGTTCAACCGACCTGGCTTGTCTGGATGGCCGTCCGGTGTCGAGCGACAGTCTCCTCAAACATCGAGATCGACCTGTTTATATCTGCGAGGTCCCCGAGACGCTCAAAGCGACGATGTAATGAATTCCCGAGGTTGTTCAAGAAATCTGGCTTGTGTGGATGGCCGTCGGGTGTCAGACAGACAGCCTCCTCTTTCATCGACATGGACCTGTCTAGATCCGCGAGGTTCAAGTTCCCGAGACACTCAAAGCGAAGAAGTAACGAGATTCCGAGGTTGTTCAGCAGGGACGGCATGTCAGAATGACTATAGCCTTGCCAAAGATCCACGGCAGACTCGAGCATCAAAATTCCCTCGTCTATATCACCAAGCACCCCATTGCGTGCGAACCGCTGAGATAACAGCTTCCCAAGGCCAAAGATGAGCGTAGGTCGGTCAGGATTCCAGTATGACATGTTCTGTAGCCGGTCCCGCGCCCTCTGTATGACATCGTCGCCGTTTGCTTGCTCCACCGGTGACGATCCACCATCTCCTGCCTCCACCGATACTGGAGCCTTGGCCATTTGCAATGCGAACAGCCCTGCTCGGTGTGCAAAACTTTCTGCCGCCGAGACCTCTATCACTCCTGCCAGTAAATCCATTGCTTCTTCCCTGTCGAACTCGAACCCTCGCCTCTGGAAGCGCGCATGTAGCGCAAGACCAAGTTCCAGTACCGTTGTGCAATGATCCGGATGATTTGTGCTCCGAAGTCGTAGAACATCCCGATACAATCCAATTGGCACATCTAGGTCAAGGTACCGATTGTTGACCTGGCAGTCGATGAACTTGGCATTGGCCAAATTTAACAGAACGGCCGAGCGATTAACGTCAATCGGGCAAATATCCTGAACATGCTGGAAAGTCTGGACGGCTGAGTCTAGATCCATTTGGTCCTGCCGCTGGCGGTAACGGAGGAGAGCACGATGTCCCTCGCCAGTCAGCTGTTCCAGTGTGTTCATTTCGCATGACTCCGGTATTAGCTGTTTCAAGTTGTTACTATTTTGTAATGATTTCTCAGTGTTCAGTGATGCACTGAAAACTGTGTATGGCCGAGTCAGTGATCCTTTTGCTGAAGAATCAGTGTGCAGCAAAAAATGCAATGATCATCGTGCAATTCACTTCCCACAGTGTTTGGCACTGGATGCTATGCTTTTTTGCAGTCATTTGTATCTTTCTCGCTGATCGTGTAGTTTAGAAGTTCATACATGTAGGCCCCCCACCCGGCGTAATATAACGTACTCGAAAATTGCCACGAAAAGCTCGATTCGAAATGTGTACTATGCAAGAATCGTGAACAACAGAATCCTAGTAGTATCCTACATATGTCCCCCGCACTCCTGCCGCTACGGTATCTCTACAAGTCCGACGCGGATTTCCTTTGCAGAGCTGATGCGGCGTTTAAGCCCTGGCAAGACGATCTCATGCTCAGCAGCGACCCGTTTGTACTCCCCATGGGGTTGTTGCTCCAGCAAAAGAGCATGGATAACCACGTCGTCGTGTCATTTTTCCCGCCGTTGCGTCGTTCGTCATTCTGAACGGGCTATAATTGAACCACTCGTGTTGAATGCGCTTGGTAATGTCTGTTCATCCCGCAACTTGAAACGTACTTCCGAGTCGGAATGTCACTTCCGGCGATACTACGAAGACTCAGGCTCGGACTACCGACATGCTCGAGCAACAATGTACAGTACGAGTAGGGGTAGGTAGTAAGGCAGCATTGTAAGATAGCAGTTTCGAGCCTGTGAAAGTTCTCGTCAGGGCTACCCCGACCGATGTTCATCCAAGGCCATTTCAAGTTAGAATCATGTATTGAGGTCCAGACAGTACGACGTGTGGGTCCAGGGGTGCCCGGAGGGCTTGTGAAATAGACAAATACGGGATCATGGTGTTTCTCCGGGCCGCGTTCTGGGTAATGTGATAGTGACGGTTAGAGGAAGCACACCAGTGAAGAGATGAAAGAAATACCTGGGTCCCCCTAGAATTGCATGAATCAGGCGGTCAAAAAAACCCACTTGGGAACTCTCCAAACGGTGTACCCCCTCTTCCACCTGTCCCAAGCGTGTAGAAAGCCTATCCTCCATGCTTCGAAGGTCACCACGCGACTCATCCACCATTTCCTGCAACAAACTCTTCTCCTTAGACGGAGCTGTTGCTATGACTGCCTGAATTGTCCCAACTTGGGACTGAAGACTCTTTACGCTTTCCGATCGCTTGGCATCCTCTCGTTCCAGAACTGAAATGCGTTGTTCCACATTGGCCAATGCTTGAGCAGCAATTGCTTCTTCAAAGGTGTCAGAAAATAACAGCAAGCTATAGCCAAAGGCTTTACCTGGCTTCAAGGCCATTCCTCTGATTCCGAACGTGTCAGAGGAGCTTGTTGACTCTCTAGTAGAGCCCATCTTATCGATCGATATGGTCGCAGTAAGGCAGGGGGGGCCAACAAACTTAGCATAACATTGATCGATTTCGCCTTATTGTCACATGGGCCTCAGACTGGCAGAACGCTTGAAGAGACTGATTTTCGAACTCTATCCATTGATTTTCGACATCCGCCCGGCCGTGACCGAGTGGCAGTTTCATCTCCAAATTTTCTAGCGGCCCGGGCCCCGGGCAATCAGGCTCTTGAAGTGCTGGTGGAACACGATGAATGTGATTCGACCTTCCATGCCTCGGATCATACTTGTATCAAACGTCATTTCGCGCTGCGGAAAAAAACGGAGTTCACCACCACAATGGGGCCAACACTCCCTCACTCATCTTTTCCAGCTTTCGAGAGATGTGCTCCGCCTCTCAGGCTCCCCAGCCCAGATATTGATCCTCTACGGCCTTCTCGAGGATTCGTCTGCGCATCCAGAGCGCCCATCCTCTCCTCACTCTGTGCCAGCGACTCTCCATATGTTGGCTACGGCCCCCTCCTCTCTCGTGCCCTGCTTTCCCGTCTCCTCTTTCAACTCTCCTCTGGGGTCCACAGCACCGTCAAAGTAAGCCCCTCGACAACTTTGGCCCCGAACAAGTCGAAGCCCACGTCATGGGCTGTATACGCCGCGGCGAACTCGACATCCATGCCACGGAGACCATCTCCTTTATCGACGAGACCTTTGTCCACTCTGACAGGTCCACCGTCTCCGGTCCGAGCTCCTGCGTACCCGCTTGAGCACCCTCGCAATGCCGCTCCACAACGCTGTGCGCGTGGCGCGCCCTCTCTCTGTGGCCCGAGAGGCGTCCCGCTGCGCAGAGCTCACGCGCGCCAAGAAGCTAATCGAGGAGCAGAAAGAAAAGGAAGATGACAAAAAGGAGATCAAACGCGTGAGACGGGAGATCGAGTCGATCAGGACGGAAGAGGTGAAGAAACTCGCTCAGGACTTGATGAAACGCGGCGGGCTCAAGGTGTCGATCCCGGTGCATCCTGGTCCCTTTGTCATTCTCCCTATCGCTGACACCTTGTCTAGGATATGGAGGACTCGAGCAAGGACAGACTGATGCGTCTCCAAGTCGAGCAGCTGGAAAGGGAGAAAAAGGGCATGCACGAGCGTTTGCGGATCGCTACGAAGCGATCGACGACATTGAGCGCGCATACCGCAAAGAAGAGCGCCCGTTGCTCGTGCTAGGCTACGCTAAACAACAGGCCAGGGACCGGAGGCGGAGTAGTTCTTCCGCCCCACGACCACTTCGACTACGGCGAGCACAACGACTGGCGGCCTCGCACCTGCACGTTCAGAGTCCGGCACCGTCGCCTGTCAGTGCGACTGTGACGAGTGGGGACCACTGAGGATCGGAGGCGGCGCGTGGCGTCAACGTATGGAGCGTGGTGAGCGAACGCCCGTTGGTGCTGGGTCACCCGCCGCTAGATTTGTGCTTCTCCTTGAATGCTCTCTGTCGTGCAATCTCATCTTTCTTTTCCCCTGGCCCGCTTCTTTCACCTGTATTTGTGCCCCGCCCTCTACCTCTACCTCTACCCATACCCCCTCCTCCGCGGCTCCGCCACGTTGTCTTCCGCCAGGTCGAACTTCTGTGGTCCCTGCGATCTGCATATATATCGTTCCATTCCCGGAAAATTCATGCTTCTGCAATACGCGTTCTTTCTTCGGCTGGGATAGCACATATCCATGTGAATAGGAATGTATCCACACATGAACACTCACGTTTCTCTCAAGCATGATTTTCCAGCCCTTTATCTGTTCGTCCGTCCACCCTGTAAAGGAAGCCTCAGTGACTCTAAGAGATAAAAATTGATAATGTGATGTTCATCTGTCTGTTGCTTGAAGTCGGCACGCGACTTGCTTCACCGCGTCTCGGCATCTCAATCAAACAACTTTGGATCTCGGATGTAGGCCACCTCTAATATTGTGTCTGGCTTGATGGGGTCAAAGCCACGCTCTCCGTCAATTTCTTCGCATTCCCCTCCATCTGCCAGTGAAATCTCTCGTTAGCTGTACATACAACACACGTCAAACGCCCCCTCTGCAGTACCTTTGTTGAGCTAGAAAGGATGGCGGAGGTATGGAAAGTGCCTACCACACAAGGTAAGTCCTCATTTCACACCAAGCATCGCATTTTATGTTTGTAAACAGTGAGTCCACAGTGCTGTCCGGCGCCGGCGGTGTCGTTCAAAGTTCAACGATGGTGTCCTGACTCCTCTATGCTGATAGGTCACCAACTGATCCGCATTTAACATGGTGACAGCCCCTCCCCAGGGTTGGACAGATAATGAAACATACATGGATAGGAGTTCCGAATGGAGTGGAGCACCTGGTGACGCCAAGCACGTACTGACCAAGTTTTGCGGAGGGCCTATTACCCAGATTTCGGAAATGACCTCTTCATCTTCCAGGCCACGCCAAAATCCGGAGATACGTTGAATTATGTGTGGGATGGCATGAACCATGGTGTTTGCCGTATCACTCGACCGGAAATTCTAGAGGAAATTCGGCAAAAACCTCCAGAAGTTCGGAGGGTACGAAGGTGATGCTTGGAGCTGGAGGAACTCAGGCTGCCGTAGACGACAAACATAAGGGAAATGATGGCTTCACTCGCGATTGTGTATAACATCCACACGTTTACTTGAATGAAAACTTGAGTGGTGCACCAGCTCTTGCACTGCCTGGATACTTCAAGTTACTGTAACTCGGTGACGGCAGAGTTCCCACAACCAGATCAATGCATTGGTGTGAGCACTCCGACACTGTCTTCTTCGGTTTACCTCCATGATTACACCAGCCCTGTTCGGACTTGCAGTCGTGCTGCTGGTCAGTGATGCTGATGACACAATGTCCATTCATTCTTCATCTTGCTCTGTAAATTCACAGACAGTGAGTTATGCATTGTGGAATGTGACTAAGAGTAGTAATGCTGATGATGATGCCATGCTGCTCTGCTGCTCTGCAAATGACAGAGAGTGAGTTGTGCATTGTGGATTAGTTGACCTATACAGAATGGCGTGCCAAGTACGGTGAGTAGAATGCCGAGTGAGAATGCCTGACTCTAACAATGCCTAGGTGACAGAGAACAGTCTCCCTTCCCCAGACGCTTCTCAGGCTCGCCGCCTTCCAGCTCAGGCTGAGCTACTGGCATCCGTATTCATCTATATCGCTCACAACTCCTACTACATCGACCGAAAATGTAGTTATAACACTCCAATTGGCAGTCCCTTGAAGACAGGCTGAAACAAGTCGGTTACGAGCAATGACGCAAGGTTAAGCGCTCTTCTCAAAGTTATTATCTGTTCCGTCAGCAGACCGATGTCGGAAAAGCTCTCCTGTTCCATCTTGAGGGGCATCTGCAGCCAAATCCTCGTGACGAACATTCAAAGTGTTCATTTCCTCGCACCATCGCTCGATCCCGAGTTCTGGATGGACATGTTGGCATTGCTCTCGGACGTGCGGCATATCAGATTTATTGGACTCCAAATGCCCAACTTAACTTCCATGCTCTCCCTCCCCTCTCACCACCTCATGAGAAACTGGCAGGATGGTCGCACCGACAGAGATGTTGAAAGCGAGATATTTCTACCGGCGTTGGAGGAACTGGAGTTGTATAAGACCACCTTCAAAAGAATGAGCGGGAGAAGCAACCCAAATGCACAAGTTGCTGATGTACAAGAGCTCCGCGATGCCATCTCCACCCGTAAAGAGACACGATGTCGACTCACCATCACTGGATGTTATTTAGTGACTAACGGAGGAGGTATCGGAAAATTGGAGTCAGTCGGGTGGTGGGAGGATCAGTTCAGAGTCACTTCTCATATAAGTACGTGATTGGTAATGGGGTATCATAGAGCCAGTTCTCTGTCGATGACAATGTCCGCATCACGATTTTGTTAACATTCACAATGATCATTCAGATAGAACCGCCACTCGCGGCGTATTGCAGATCTGAGAACAGTCTCCCCTTCCCCAGACGCTTCTCAGGCTCACCGCCTTCCAGCTTACTGGGCTGACTCGCTACTGGCATCCATACTCATCTATATCGCTCGCAACTCCTACATCGACCGAAAATGTAGTTATACACTCCAATTGGCAGTCCTGTGAAGACAGGCTGAAACAAGTCAGTTACGAGCAATGACGCAAGGTTATGACAAGATGCTGGGTGCAATTGGTGAACCCAACGTGAAGGTAGCGTGTAGTACCAAGTTCAATCGACCGGCAATATCTGTGATCAGTCAGAGTGATGATTGTGATCGTGCGACTCATTCTGGACAGCGTTGTGCGTTCATACAGCCTGTGTCGAGCGTCAGAAACCAACGCATCAGATGGGCAGACCAAGATAAGATATATCCATCGATGGGTATTTGAGAATGAAAGGTATCAGCTGGTGTCAGATCGTTTCGAACAAAAGATTAGTAGGAATGAAAAAGAAAAGAAAAGAAAGAAGCACGACGACGCAGCTACTTCCTCCGAGTCCGAAACATACTCTTTTGATCATGTGTACTATAACATGGCGCCGACGAGGAGGAGGCTGCGGTGGCAGTTGCTGGCCGGACGTCAAAGGAAAAACACATTTGCCTTTGCTGCCAACAATATTACCGAAGGCTAGTATCCAGTAGTACCGGCTGCGGAAGGGCCAGGTTCGCATTGATGCCTGCTGCGGCTATCAAAAATCGCACGAGTCCGATTGGTATAACTGGTCTCAAACAAGGGGAATTTGAGATATCAATGAACGAAGAAGAAAATAAAGAGATAAGATATTGCATCGTACCACCAGCTGTCAGACCTTCTCCGCTCGATCCAACGCCCTCACTTCCTCTATCACGTTGTCGACGTCCTCCCCGCCCATCCCTCCACGACCTTCCTCTTCCTACTCTTCCTACTCTTCTTCCTCCTCCTCCTCTCCGTCGGCTTGCAACGACTCCTGCGGAATAATCAAATTCAAAACGACCGCGACCAACCCAGCGACCAAGACTTGCAAATCCAAAAACGCATCAGCCAAGCGTGCGTTGACAAGGCAGTGTCAGACTACTCACACGGTGTACTCAGCTCGATCGTGATCGAATCAAACAACCCCTCTAACCCACCGTCGGGGGTTTTCACCCCTTCGAACAAGTACGTAAACACATCCGGCATGAGCAGGTCCCCGATCCCGAACGACATGGCCGCAGCGAGGATGAACCGGTCTCGTCGCGTGTAACGCATATATGAGAGTACGCGCAAACCTGAGACGACGACGCTCGCGAAGAGGAAGGTCGTTACGCCGCCGAGGACTGGGTTCGGGACTGTTGTCGTGGTTGAGGTCAGCAACGAAAGGTCGCGGTGACGGCGTAGCGAGGGTACATACTAGCGAGGAAGAAACCAGAGACCTTTCCGAGGACTCCAAACAGGATGAGGAAGGCACAGCACCATCTACCCGCTGCTCGATTAGCGCAACGCGTCAGCGCGATGACGCCGTTATTCTGAGCATCCAGGTTCATAACGCAATTCTTTTTCAAATCATGAATCGGGAATACAACTTGCCTGTGCGAAAATCGATAACGGCGTCACCGTAAATAGTGCAGATAGGAATCCTCTGACCCCGTCGCTCTGATAACATTATTCAGGAACAGAACACGAACGCGAGCCAAGTCCTCACCAAAACACCGCCTTGAATGCGCGAGTCAAAGTCCTCGCCAGTGATAGGCAAACGGGAGACTTCCACGGAAGCTGTTATAGCCTCCATCATGTCAGACACTGGTCAGGGAGAACAGATCGTGAGGCGCTGAGTCGTTACTCGTTGAATTTACCTATCATAGACGGCCAGCATGGGCAGTATAGCCGGAGGATAAACGCCAATCTTGAATGTATGCACCCTTTAGAGAACGTTAGCATCACGCAGATTCCGAGCGAGTACCAGAAACATACCACAGGAACGTGATTACCGGGGCCGAAGCGATGGTGCTTCCGTCGATATACCCGCCATGCTCGCATTCTTTAGGAACGGCGAGCCAAACAGCTGTGTGAGAATGATGGAGACGAAGGAAAGAAAACCAAGCCCGATGGATTCAGAGGAGCCCCACCTAAGCCAGCCATGAGGGCTTCTCAGCATGCAAAGGACAAAATCGGAGAGTAGTTTCCTCACGGAAGCGCGTGTTTGGACAAGGTAGTCGGACAGATAGAGTGAACCACTGCTAGGACGGTCCTGATACCCGTTCGATCCCCCGCCCCAGTTGGGAATGCCGGACGAACCGATGAGGGACGCTCCCAGCGACACGTCCGGAACACACTCAAGTATATATTCTTTTGAAGAAGACGTCGGAGAATGCGGGGAGGTATGACGTGGTTGAAGTCGTTGGGACATTTTTGAAAAATTGTCGAGAAGAGCCTCAGCGAAATGACCTAGGTCGTACGCTAGGTCTTGGAACCCAGAGTCGCATTCGGAGGTGATTTGAGCGGCGAGGAGGAAGAGGCGGAGGGCGAGTGAGGGAGAGTCGACTTGTATTGCGAGGATGGTGGTCGCTTTCGATTGCCAGTCGTTTTTCTATTCGTTGTCAAGGTTAGAAGACAAACGTAATTAATACGATCTCACCAAATGTTCACGAATTTTGTACCGCCGACAGAGCTTGATGATCGAAATGATGAGCGCAGGAAACAAATGCCGCAAAGTCACGGTGCCGACGTGCAGTTTGCAGCAGCTGACAAGTGCGGTGCGCCAGTTAATTATCGACTCTCTCAATCCAGAAAATCTGGATACCCACCTCAAACTGCACCCAGAATGACTCAGCCATAGACAGATGCACCATCCACGTTACTCACCCCTGCTCCTCCGCTGTGTCCTCATTCACCGTATACAGACCTTGTCTCCCTACTAATCTCCCTCACGTCCTTCACTGGCCCACCACCGACGGCAGAAGCGTCCGTCTGGTCCTTGATCAAAATGTGACACGAATTCAAGACTCCATCCAGGTCCCCAGGCATCTCGATCCCTGTCTCGTCAGCACGCTAGAGACGATGCTGTTTGCGATGGAAGGGTGTGTGGAAAACAGCTGTTGCGTCAGGAGTGGGCTGTAGCGCGGGATGGCAAGTAGCGTGAGCACGGATTGATACGAGTTGACCGGGGCGACGAGCAGCGCTGCGAAAGATTCGCAGCCGTTCGTGGAGCGTGGAGATCCGAGCTTCATCAGATCGGCGTCAGGAGTAGACACGTATAAAACGTACCTTTCGGAATACTCTTTGATTTTGCTGTGCGCAAAAGCTAAAATCTGATCCACGTATTCGAGTTTGTCTGGGTAACGACTGAGGGAGAGATTCGTGAGCGAGACCAAGAGGGCCGTGATAGCTTGAGAAGCCTGCGACCGCATTGTCAGAACGTCACTAATTGGTGTATAACTGGCCGTGCGCACCTTGATAAGTTCCACAACTTGTTTCCAGAGGACTTTACAGAGCTGGACGTCCTTTGATATGCCATGAAACTTTCTTACAGGCGTGTCATTTTTTCCTTCTTCCGACGAAACCCTGTTTACACCGTCTCCGATGTTCTTTTCTGACTCTTCCACTGTGCTACCCAAGCATCTGTGCCCTTGACCTTCGGCGTCCGGCTGATTGTAAGCATGATTCTCTCTCTTGCCAGCTGGACCTTTTCCGTCAGTGGCTTGGCGGCAGCCTCTTCCAGTTTCCTGGGTCCTCGCTCTCCTCCTCGGGGGCGTCGTAGGCCGTGAGTTTGTCGATGAGCGCGATGACGGTCAGTTTGATGCTGACCCTTGGGTCGGTTGCGAATTACAACGGTCCGAGCGAACGGAGGTAGAACTCGTCCGTGAATAACTACGGGAGTCGTTGATCAATTTCAGGACAGTATACATGTAAACACCCACCTGGATGATGACTTCCATCAGATATTCCTGTGCAATGACATCCTTGCAGTTGTGACGACTCGCTCCGATATAGCTGGGAGTATGCTCTTTTGGTACATCTCCAAATCAACGCCGTCGAGCTGGTGGCAGTCAGGATTCGGTCGCCTGACTGTCCCCTTCGAACTTATAGCAAGAACGCATTCCGTACCTCCGCGCCGATTCGGAGTCTCGGCAGGCGGGCTCTATCCGGTTTATGCCGCCACAGTCACGGTCGGGTGTCGCCGGTCCCCTGACTCGGATTCGAATCGTTCGTTCGTTCCCTCAGTGTGACTGTGACAATCCGCTACAACACCGCTTGTTCAAGTTATACCAGACCGTTTTGCTATTTATGAACTCAAATTTAATGGACATGCGCTGGTGAGCAGACTGGCGAGCAGTAGACCATACAGTTGTGTGACCTCGTGCCGCGCCATTTGCGCGTTGTAAGGATCCCGGTCCGCCTATGCGCCGACCCGCTCTAGTATGACGGTAGCGCTAGGCCCGACGATGGGCTTCGGAAGCAGCACATTTTTCCTGCTCTCGCTCTCTCTCAGTCCGTCCGTCGCACCAATCATTTGCCGTTCACCGCCGTCTGTCGTCGATCCGTTACCGTTCACCGTTGTCTCTTTGACTTATAGCCGATCCCCCTTCTTCGAGCGTCTCCCCACTCGAATCCCCCCTTTGCCTTCATTTCGGGTCACACCGTGTTACCCATCTGCACCGTCGTACGTGCCATATTGGTTTTGCACACTGGCAGAGGTACACACTGACGCTTGCGACAGAGTAGCCTGCGTTGATGCATCGATTCCACGTATGAATTGAAGCAGAAACGTACTGCGAGTGGTAGCGGAATCCTGACCAGGTGGACAACTGTGGTCCGGCCGGGAACTCTCATTGTACTCAACGCGCAACGAGTTCTTGATATGTTCTCTCAAATTCTGGGGGGAACACGCTGATTCCGTAACTTCGTTTTGCGAAAGGGTAGACATAAGGAAGCAGACATAAAACAGGTAGCAGCTCAACGCCGCATAATAGCATAACAAAAACAAGGGAAGCGAAACGTTGGCAAGAAGAAGAAAAATAATCAGTCATTAATGAAAAAAAAGGGAACCTGGGGAGGAGCCTAAGTAGACGATCGTAGTAGAATGCAGATGACGTCGGGAATCCGGGAGAGATTAAGCTAAAGGCAGGAAGCCATCACCCCACAGCTAATGTCATAAGTAGCCAGAATCGTCCTCCTTCTTGTCCGCACCGTCCTTGTCCATCTCATCGGTCGATATAATCTGTCCTTATTCCTGCCCCTTGATATCTTGCTTGACCTGTTCCACAACGACCATGCACGTCGTCGGTTCGCCACCGCCAAGAGGACTGCTCTTGAACTTGCTTGGACCTTTGGTGATAGGTGGGGCCTTCCTCGCGTGCGTTCCCGTGCCAAAACTAGAGACAGCGCTACGGTAACGGGACCTACAGCAGCCACAGCAACCAGACGACGCTTCCGTTCCAACAAGACGGGTTCGAGAGAGGGAGCAGGGGACGTGGTCCGGGACGTAGCAGGGCTCAGGGAACCGACGAGCGTAGAGCCAGAACCAGAACTGCTGGCGGGACACTTACTCATGGGCGATGTCGTAGACAGAGGGGGCGTACTCGGATCCGAAACTCTTTCAGACGCCAACAATACCGATACCGAGGAGACGCCGGATTCTCTGGGTGTGGGCACTTCTGGCTTGGTCCGTCGCTGGTGGTGGCAATGATCACTTGAGGCGCCTCGACGGCGATCGGTGGCAAGGGTGGGATATCGGCGATAGGTCCTGTAGATACATTCGATTGAGTTGCTTGACTAGGTGTAGAGAACATAGATGGGGATCTGTCGCGACGGGGGCTCTGAGGAGCAATCCTGGACCGCAAGAAGTTCAGACCACGGGTGTTGAGTGGGCGGAGGACTGGACTGCTCGGGGCCACCACGTTGGCGATCTGAGTTGTGATGCTGGCAAAATTTTCAGTCACGATGGACTTTTGGGTATGAGCATAACTGGGATGGAACGAAAGAGGATATTGTTCCGTTAGCGGCCTCGAAGTCGAATTCAGGGTATATCTCTTCACCAATCAGCTCTAAGGTCGAAAGTAAGACGCGAGGATGGAGAAAAGTCACAACCAACCTTCAAACTTGAAGTACCTTCTTGGAATTTGTCCAAGAGAAGTTCGTTGTTCGGAACAAAGGGAACCTTGTTGAGAGGGAGCATCTGGACGGGGACTGCATCTGGACGAATGTCAGAAATGCGGATATAGAGAGAAAATAACACTACGTCCGGGGTCGAGCGTGACGCGCTGGTACTGGGCTTAGGTAAGGAGTAGAGGGGGGAAGGGGGGGAAGGGGTGACGTCTATTATATTACATAAGCTGCACAGCGTGTGCACCCCACGTGCTTTTCGTCCGTTCCGGCTCCGAGCTGTGCTAGGGAAAGGGGCTCGGCGGGGAGCGTTAACGCGAAGGATGCCGTTGACCGTTTCCATAATGCCGAGGGTTGCCGGGCATCGGAGCTCCTGGGAAGGAGCCTGGTCAGTCACGTTGAAGTCCCCGCAATGCCTTTCCGTTGGCATCCAACCGGATTTATTGGCATTTCATTTCTGCCAACCACCGTAGTTCCAGATGCCGGCTGCGGCTCTCCGCTTGCTCGCTCTCCACACCTTGTCGATGCTACGTCCACATCCTTTCTTCCAGAATGAATAAGTACCATCATGCTGCGCCGCTATCTAATGGTCTGATCAACCTTACAGTTCTGCTACTCACCCCACATTCTTTAATCGTGTGATTCTACCCCCGTCGCCGTTGTCCACGTGGACGGTGGTGCAGAGGTCCCATTACGCTTTCTGATTTCCACCGATCCGCGCAACACTGGGTGACCCCATACTATTCGGTAGCGTTTTTTCTTTATCTCCTTGCCGTTCACTGACGCCGTTGGATTAGCGTGGTATCTGCTGCAACTGGTGTCGTTGGGGTGATGAATTGGGTAGTTCTCCGGCAACTTCGCCTATCCTCATACCAGGTGAGATTATCATCATTCCGATATTCTATGCGCCCAACCGTCACCCATCAAATTTTTGTACAGGTGCTTCACAGGTACTCGGTGCACAACCTGCATCCCTCCCTGCAGGACGATTTGTCACAGATGAGCAGTGCTGTTATCCGTGCTGCGTGGTCACAAGGATGAATTGCAGGTGCCAACACCATATGTGTCGTGAGCATTGCCGCGTCTCAGATCTCAGGCCTCAGTCGGGTGCATGTTTCAGGGGCATACCGCTAACGTGCCACGTCGCCTTCCTGCGAATCTAGACCCAGCATTTCTACACCAATCATCATCCGGCTTGACTCCAGTGGACTCTCCCGCTCTCACTATCACTCTTGATGTCCAAAACCGATTGCAGCTTGCAGCCAGCCCTTCCACGCTGCCGATCATCGTCCAGGACTTCCAGCCGCCCTTCCCCTCCACGCCCAGCAGCAATTCCCTCCCGTCGTTACCACTGCACCTGCTCGAGTATCCTCTCTTTTATCAGCATCAATATCCTCGGTCCGTCAATCCAGCTCCCTTTCTCCAAGCCCTATCCTGTCATCGTCATCGTCCTGGTTTCAAAGTGATAGCCATCCTACTCCCACCCCACCCACCCGCAGCAACTGTTCCAATGGCCAATCCATCCATCCACCCACGCCACCACGTCACGAAGTCGTCGCATATCTTACCGGACACGTTGCGCGCGCGCAGAACAAAAGCGTCAACTTGACGAAGAAATCAAGAGGGTTCATGAAAGCGTCCTTGGGTGCAGTTATCCTGAGGTACGAGTTCTGTTTGCACGCTTCCTCCCCTCCCTCACGCTGACTACATGGACAGGACGGATTTATATACCCCCACTTCGAGCTCACGCGATCGGTGCTGCTCGATTTGGAGTTGATTTGCCCGTGGGACGCTTTCCCTGTTGTCCATTATTTTAACCCTGCATTGGACATTTGGGTCAAGATGAAGCTTGACAGCGTCATTGAATTGACGAAGCCATCCCAGACGCTCTTCTTCAAGGCCACGTATGTCACTTCCTGCTTCGACTTCGATCATCACTTCGAAGCTAGTACAACTCCCGCAACTTACCCACAAGCGCCTAACTTTCGCACCGGCGGCATCGCACTCTGCGAAGAACGGAGATGAGTATGTCAGACAGCAAAATATTGCAAAGGCGCATAAATTGGAGACTGGGAATTGCCTTCAAAAAAGGAAATCGGTGATCTCGCGCGACCCAAAAAGTGTACCGCGATAGTCTCCCGTAGGCAGACCCTTAGGCAGGAAGACAGTCGTTCCTTTTTTTTAGGGTACCGCGATGATGCCCAAGCAGCCTCCCATCTCCCCTTGCATGCTTGACATCCAGTCAAATCCCAGTCTTGCACGCAAAAGTGAGTGTGCTTGCGTGGCCCCCCGATCCTTTTGGCCTAATCTCGCTTGATCAAGGCGAGGGCGCAGAGCTTGACGATGCCCCCCTTGTCCACGCAGGTAGCACCGCGCGGCTGATCCACTTTTTATGCCACTGACGTTCATACCGCTTTTTTGTTACAAGGGCTGGTGATGAAAACTTTTTTTGGTTGTCTTGGAAGTCATCAACGCGTTACGATCACAAGGCACGATGGTTCAGCGCACCACTGGATGCAAGGGATCCTGTTGTTGCAGCCGGCTATACGGAAACAGGCCTAGGTCGATATAGTCTATTTCTAGCAGCTCACCTTGCTGAGGCGAAGGCAGCCAGGCGGAGGGTGCTGTAATTATTCCGCTTATTCGTCGATAGTTATTACATAAGCTACAAACTTCAGTTGAAATTAAGTATCCTAATTACGTAATCATTACTCCGAACGTTACCTTAACATAAATTATTCCGATTATCAATACTTAATTGGAGCATAAATTTCGTTAAAGATTATAAACCTTGAAGACGAAACCTTTGGAAAGCAACGGCATCGACGACAAGGATAACGGACTTGAAATTTTAAGGCATATATCGTATACCTGTAGGATTTTTACTATTTTTGAAGCCGCAACCGAACTTTTCGTCGGCGGCGCGACGGTACTTACCTTAATTTAGGCTAGCAGCCTGTTTTCGCGCCGAAGCTTGGCAGGAAACTCCGGCACCCACAGCCAATACCGTGACTAATACCAAGGCTAATTCGAAGCACTCATAAGTAGTTCTTGTCAACAGAACCCATCAAAACTTCTGGGGGACGTTCCTATCTGCATCCAACTAAATGTAAGTTTATGAGATTCATCAGGAAAACTGAATTTTGATGAGATTGAACTAGTTGACATATGGTGCAGTCCTTGCAGAACGCTGGGACTTGTAGCACTTCCACCCTCTGGGATTCATGGGAGAAAAATCAGATACAGTCCTCAGCAGAGCCCTGCGAGGACAGTGACAGCAACGACGAGCGCCACTCCCACTGGAGCTGTTCAACAGTACCTTCCCGTTCGAATTCCATGTCTCCAGAGCTGGTTAATCGCGCAGCATGCAGTGGCCACAGGCGTAGCTCGACCTTCGGAATTCAGCTCTGGTCGGCAATCCCCAAGAACGCGGTCAGTAAGCACATAGTGCCTGGTTCTAAGATGTCTCATTTGGAATAATCCACTAATGGTAAATTATAGGAAGACGCACTCGCACCAACACACCAACCTCAGTCGTTTAATGAGTTGAACGCGGCACTTGCTGGTGGATACGAAGAAATAAGCTCCCTTCATCAGAATATTGAAAAGCTTGTGGCTTTCAACGAGAATGGGCATGCCGAAACGCGAGTCACGGGTCTCCAAGAACAGTTAAAAGTTGTTGTGCCTCCAGCATCCCTGCCTTCCAATCTGCCTATTGAAATCACTGACCTTTCTGAAGACGAGGCAAAGAGAGCATTGGATGTGAGTTCCCTTCAACGGTTATTGTACAATTGGTCGCTGAGGTTTATTCTTTTGACTAGGCCCTTATGCGTTCACTAAATCTCTCACCAAGTGCCATAGGCCCAATGGTCAACTTGTCAGCTGTTGCTGTGCCCACGTCTCTGAAGGCAAATTTGTTCCCCGCAAACCAACTTGAGAGCATGATGCGGCGTCCATTCTTGCGCTGAAGTAGTAAGTAGCAGCACCCCGTAGTGTAAATAGCCTGACTCAAGCTTTTCATGATCAAATTTTCGTCACTTTTGAATCAGGAAATCAAGATAAGGAAAACGCGTACGAGAACAAAGCAAACGAAAATAATAAGTCATGGGCAAGGGTAGTGAATGGACAGAAAGAAATATGTACATCCAAAAACCACTCCTATACACATTACTCACCATCCTCATCGCTCTGGTTCTCCTCTCCCTTTGCCACTTCAATCGGGTCCGTACCCGGGTCGTGATCTGCAGTAAGGTACGGGTTGCAAACCGCGTACAGCTTGAGCGCGTGCATGCCATTGGGCGGCATAAACCAAGCTTGACAGACAGATTCTTGCTGACAACTGGCGCGTGCGTCCCCCAACAACGAGCCGCCAGTTGGAAAGAACTGAGTGGCAACACACATTTGTCTAACATCTATCTGCAATAGCTCATTGTGTTGGTTGAGGGGCGCTGACAATGCTAGAGGCGTTGATAGTGAAGGGATATCGGGGATCGTCAGCGTATCGACGCAACGCGATTATGCAGCAGTGATGCCCATGCGAAATGAACCAAAGCAATACCTTGGTCAATGGCGAGCGCACGCCGCCACCCCCCAAAGCGCGAGAGGGCTCCAAACGGACAAAATAGTGGTTGTGCATATACTACGCGATACGCGGACGATAGTCTGCCCATCCTGAAGGCGTTGATGTCACCCTCCGCGACGCTGCGAAAAACCGCGATGGAGAGAGGATGTAAACGGCCGATTCGGCGCGCGCATAGATGTCACCAAGTGTGATCGCGTTGTCGACGGTTGTTGCTGACAAAGGGAGCTGCGTCGTTGGACGCGTTAATGAGGTCGTCATGCGCTGGGCTCGACGCCAATCTGCTGCCAAAGAGGGCTTTGGGTGGTGGGCGCGGGTCTGTTCGGCGTGCGCATTAGGCGAGATGCGAAGGAGGTACTGTTGGGCATGAGACGAGGGCCGATGGACACATTGGCGTCGTCATTGGCAGCTGAAACGGCGCGCGAGTGACGATGGGGGTGATGACGAGGTCGCACGAGCCGAGACTCGCCGCGACGAGAGGCGCTGCGAGGGTGTCGACGGCGCTAGTGATGGCTGCGTCGCCAGACGAGCCTATCGCCTCGAGGAGGTCGCTCTTGCCGTTGTGTAGTGTCGTTGCTGTCACCGTTGGGTACGCTATTTGCATAGATGAGAGATTGCGCGGTAGCCATTTTTGGCGCACACGTACCAGACGCGGAGGACCGTGTCGTCATTGGAAGCCGCATGGGCGTGCAAGGGCATTGTGAAGAAGAACGGCGAGAGTGGGGTCGGTTTTGCATGGATATCATCACCTATTTGGAAATTTTGGATCGTCCTGCGTGATCCGGCTCAACCGTTTCTTGGCCGCCACAGCCTGTTTGTGCACCTCCAAGCTTTTCTCCATTTGTGCCTTTTGCAGCGCGTCAACTTGAACGTCTTGCGGTCTGCGGCCTGGTGTTCGGCATAGCCTTGCGCAAGCAGCGGGCGCCCTTCTTTGCGGTACGCCCGCTCGATGTGGTCGATCCACTTGGCAGCAGTCCGCAAACGTTCAATGCACATCCTTTTTCTCCTTTTCCAGCTGTTCGACTTGTAGACGCATCGGTCTGTCCTTGTTCAAATCCTCCATGCCATAGACGACGGATCAGCGAAAGAGAAAACGACAACCGAGCAGGACGCACCACGATCGACACATTGAGCCCAACACGCCTCATCAAGTCCTGGGCGAGTTTCTTGGCCTCCTCCGTCCCGATCGACTCGATCTCCTTCTTCTTGGCGTCTTCTTTTTCTTTTTGCTCCTCGATAAACTTGTTGGCGCGTGCGAGCTCCGCACGGCGGGACGCCTCCTCCTTTCCTTTGCGTACGCTCAACTCTGAGAGGAGCTCTCGGTGGCACGCGACGAGGGCTTTGCGTAGAGAAAGGGCGCGACGTTCGGCGTTGCCTGCGACGACGAGCTCGGCGAATTGGGCGGACTAGCGCGCAAGTTGTTCATAGTGGGAGAGCACCGGTTCTGGCTCGATCGCGCGTAAGGCGTTGTGGAGCGCTGTTGCGACCTGGTCACCGCTACAGGACAGACCCGCAGCTTATCACATTCCTAGAACAGTATATAGGAGCCTTCCCACCGTATGGACCTCTCCACGACCTGTTTGTTTCATCGACGAATCAAGCTGATTCAACTACCTTCAAGAAGTCTACCCTGGAGAGCTCGGGAAACAATTCCGCTGCAGTGGCCCCATTCTCTATTGCTCCCCGGAAGATGCCCATCGTTCAAAAATCTGCCACGAGGCCGAGGACGCTCAGGATATCATCGAATCTCCCACTGAAGACTCCAGGGAACGGGTCGGAGAAGGGGAGCCTGTGCAGGTTATTAAAAACGAAGATGTTGTGGAGACTTGGCAGGTCAATGGTAATTCGATAGTGACCAAGCCTCCGAAGGCTTTGACAGAGCCTGCCTTTCGGATGCCGCCATCTGTGGAGATTCCTAGGCGTTACCCTGGTCTACTTGATATCGGTGTGGCAAAGAGGGATGTATCTGCTGCCGTCCCACATCTGCCCCCCTCCTACGCCCACCATACTTCAAACAGCATCGGTATTTCATTGCTCCCTTCCAGGACTACTGCATCATCTGCGCGCTCCCTCAACACAAATGCCTCCATCTTTGTTCCGTCACGTGCAACTAAAGCAATCGTGATAAAAAATGCAGACAGTACGAAGGTTAGTCTAGAAACGCTGAAGAAGCGTAGTCTGTAACTGCCAACTGTGCCAATTCCGCCACCATCGCCGGTCACGAGTAGTCGTCGCACAGCGTCCGTTAGAATCGAGAGCCAGGAGTACAAAAGAAAGAGAGAGGAGCAGGCACGATTAGAACAGGAGAAGAAAGCTGCCAGAGTTCCGCCTTCGGGTTATTAGTATGTATGTGTTTCCTTCTTAAAATATGACAATCCGCCCTCAGGCTGTCCCTAAATGCACTCCGCTTCGTTAGTATTCAAAAGATGCCAATGGGCAACCCGCCTATTACTATCATCCCAAGCATCAACTAGATGCACGGCCGCACTTCGTCGGCAAATACCTTGTTTACAAAGTTTTCTTACTATTCAACTCTCCTGTACTCACTTTCTTTAAGTTTCGTGTCCGTAGTCAATGTAGTTTACTTAGTGAAATACCAATCACTGCTACTGTAGTAGACTATTCCCAGTAGATCTCGCCGGTCAAGCTTCAATGAATGAATGGGTCAACGGAGCTCACGTTGGGCAGCGACAGTTTGGTTTGGCACGATCAAGGCAAGACGCTGCGACTACCATAGATGCAGTGTCAACGTTGTTGAAACGTTAGTACTACCACGCCGGTGATGAAAATATACATGTACGTATCCTTCGAGTCAGCATACTCACCAGGCCCCAGGTTGTTCCGCAGGCTGTATCTTGATCAACAGATCCGAAAACGCGCCTCGTGCGCGTACGCACGCGTTGACGAGCCTTCCACCGCCCGGAGATTGTCCATGTACAGATTGATCACCAAGCACGCAAATTCGCGCACAAACTGCACGTATTGGTTGTCCCGCGCGTCCGCACCCGAAACACATCGTCGTATTGGTTTACGATTCCCAGCGGATGCTCATACCTAGAAAATAATTACAATTATAAAAGGCACGCCGGTCAGGTCAGGAGCGGAACGGAGGCAAGCAGAAAACAAAACCACACCTTTGGCCACCGTGGTCTGCGCCTCGTCCCGATACTCGCTGACGAGCCACTCGATTCCCTGATTATGCTCTACCAAACCCAATGTCTGCCGATCCGACCCGCTCTTGAAGTCCTTGTCCATGTCCGAAAGTCCAACCACAGCAGGTTCCAGATCTCCCTGAACAGTGTGATCATCTGCAGATCGACGTTAACCCCGAGCCAGAACCCTTCCCACGGAGCCGGATGATCTCGAACAGACGTCCGTTCATGGATGTCTCGTCGGTTGATGTCGTACAGCTACGTGTCAAAGACCGGTCAGGTGTCGAGCTTCTTGCGGAATGCGGTTGATTCAGACTGCAGCTTTTGACCCTCTGCGCATGATTCCCAGCCTTGTCCGAGCACGTCTTCAACACGTTTCATGTAGGTCAAGCCTGAGAGTTGATCGATTTGTTGGGCCCCGTATCTGAGACATGTCGTTGTGATATTTGAACTGGAAAATCCAGATGACCGTTGGGATGTCGACATCGAACAGGCTGTACCGACAATGTCTTGGGTCTCAAGCCATCGCGTACCTCAACTTCTGCCCTTCCAGCTACTTTATTAACGAACTACGAATTGTGAGTCTCCCTGAAGCGTAGAGTTTGTTTTCGAGTAACTCACCGAACTCTTCCCCACTCCCCCGAACCCCATACGCACCTCGTCCCGGTCGACATCGCGTCATTGGGGTCTGGCGTTGACGCGCCGTTTCGTCTCGTCGCCACCGCGTCGCCATCGCATCCCCGTCCCCTCGTTGTCGGCGTGCCATCGTCCGCGTCGACAGTTGTCGTCGCGCCGTCAGTGTTGTCGTTGTCGGCGTGTTGGCGTGGACAGGGTCTGGCGTAGCCTGAGGGTGTGGGTGAGGGAGCTGAGAGGTGGGAAGAGAGGAGTAAGCGAGAGAGAGAAAGAGAAAGAGGCGGTGGGGACGCACCTCGTCCCGTCGACATCGCTTCATTCTGCCGTTGACGCGTCGTTCAGTCTCGTCGCCATCCCATAGCCACTCCATCACCACCCCCGAATTCCGCAAAGCAGGCCATCCTGTACTCGTATCGGACCGACCATCCTTCGGGTCGATCTGGGTGAGGGTTGGTAGTACCCACTGGAGTCAGAGGCGGTGGATTATAGGACGATGCTTGGGAGTGTCGGTTGCGCCTTCAACGTTGCTTCGAGTGAGACGTGTAGGTCTGCGCTACTGGTCTTTCGAAAACCGAGACATACAGTCTACGGCAGGCTCATACGGTTCATCTTGCAAGCTGACCGAATCAGCCAAGGCAACGAGACAATGGATATCATACCCACCGACTGAGCACAAAAAACGCCGCCCTCGAATCTAGTCCATTTTTCCTTCGCATAAAGGATAGTGGCGTGTGCAACAATGATCGTCGCATCGAAATTACACAGTGAATATGGCAAAGCAAACACGAACAGAAAGAACCGCACCAACTCGGACATTTATTTGCTGGCTAGCAAGACGAGGGAGAGCTCGACATTTCGTTCGTTCATAGTCTTTTTGCGTATGGTGGTCTCCACGCTCAGTTCAGTATCTTTCCACCGTTCCTGCTCTGTCGATTCACGATCGCGCTCGAGGTCGGGTGCATCAATCATCGAGTGGGGAACGCGCGTCGCGCTCAATGCCTCGACAGCGCATAAGGACGAACACGTTTTTGCGTACGCATATCGGTGCTATCAAGCCGTGGTGGTAGAGGAGTGGGACAGCGGAGAATTCTGGATGGGGGTTCAACTGTAGTAGCCTCCAAGCTACAACACCGTGAGAAACACGTAATCGCTACCCTCTGACCTGTACTCCCACTATATCCGTCACCGTCTGAGCTCCGAGTGTGATCAATGCATTCCACAGAAAACGGTAAATAGATCCCTAATACTCCTGGGCCTGCGATAATTGTTTGTCGACACCTGTCAGATCGCTTGAAAGTAACCGAAATTCAGTGTGCAAATGCGGTATTCTCAAGTTGCTTTACTGCAGATAGCAAGCAGGTATTCAGCGGTGGTGCCAATGAGATGATTCGCCGATGGCAAGTAGACGACGGACATGAGGTTGGCTCAGCAATTCAGGCAGGGTGTACTATCGTTGCCACCGTGTTGTCAAGGGATGGCAAATGGCTGGTGTGCGGGTTGAACTCACATCCGTATGCCAGGGTATGGTTCGGTTGATATTTCTTCCAATTCGACGACATTTGCCACGGGAGGGTTCGACGACAATCGCGTATTTATCTGGAGCATCACCACAGGCAAACGACTCCTGGGCCCACTGCAGCATGACTCCAAGGTGGTTGCAGTTCAGTTCTCTCCGGACGCCCGCCGTCTCGCCACTGCGACCGCAACGTCAATCAGAATCTTTAACAGCGACGACAGCCAAAAATTGCTCGACATCAAGTGTTCATTCGTGCAGGACGCCTCTTCACCACTTGCCTGGTCAGCCGATGGCTGTCAAATTTATGCTGCCTCTCAGCCGTCCAACGAAGCCAAGTGTTTTGACTCATCCTCGGGGTCATTGCTCGGTACATGGCCTCTTCCTACCAGTAGCAGTTCCGTACGTATCTCTTCTATCGCAGCATCGTCCAACCAGAAGTTTATCGCCGTTACCAAAAGCACCTCGCTGTCTTTTCATGATGCCTCAACATACAAGCAAATTGGTCCTATAATCAATCACGCCGGTGATGTCTACTTCATGACACTCTCCTCTGAGGGCGCCTACGTCGTTACTGGCGAATACAACGGGAAAGTCACCGTGAGGAGTCTTCTTGGTCTCCTTCCGGACTGGTACATTACAAGAGATGTAAGTGATTCTGTTGCTAAACATTGATGAATCTTTAAGTGTGAAATCTCCTATTGTTTCCTCAGCGTCGTGAGTGCGTTAAACGATGTTTATTTCGCCACTTCTGATCTGTTTGTATCATAATTTCCACTCATGCAAATCAGCGAAGAGACACTTGAAGCTTGGACTCAGGGCGACTTGAATCGCACCGAACAAGTCCTGACAGAAAAAATCCTAGATGTTCAGGATCCTTCTCGTCATTCGCAGTGCCTTGCTCAGTGCTCCCTCATACGGTCCCGTCTGAAACAGTACAACCTGGCTATAGATGATGCGAAAAAGGTAGCCTTTCCATTGTCTTTGGTTTCGTCACACGTTAACTATCGCACATCAAGTCTGTCGAGGTTCAGTGGTCCACAATCGGTCAGATTGCAATCACAATAGCCCGCGCAGCCAATGGCGACCACGACGCTGCCATGCGTGTATTTGACCTTGTGTTCACTAATGGTTCCTTGCCCGAAAGCAATTTTGTTTTGCTTATCAAGGCATGTCCCTACTGTTCTCGTCGCTATTTGCATTAATATATCGCTTCATGCAGGCCATCGTTCTGTTTCAGTGTGGAAGACGCGACGAAGCTATCTCGCGAGTCGAGGACTTGATCGATGCGATGGATGACAAGAATATATATATCACGGTTCGGGTATGTAAATTCCCGGATTTGACCAGCACGAAATGATGAACAAGTCTTCAGGCCCGAATGTGCATCATACTTACAAGTATGTCGTTGGAGGAAGGAGACCACGAGCGAGCTGCGGAATGGCTCAGGCGCACAGGGGAACATGTTATCCCTCTGGATTGTCCTGAACTGGTCGTCATCTCACTTGTAAGCTGCTTACTCTCAATCCACCTTCAACGTGACCCACAGTATTCGAAAGATCTTTGGATGGAACTTTGATGGTCTTGCCATTGAAATATAGGAACACCTTCAGCAATGCATGAACATGTTGGAAGATATTGGCAACGTAGCAGTGCAGTCTAAGAATGCAGAAAAGGCCATTACAAGCTACTCTGCTGCATTGTCTTTGAATCCTGGAAATCCCGCGCGTCTCCTGGTCAAACGAAGCACAGTTCGCGCAACAATAATGTTGTGGCAGGATGCATTGAAAGATGCTGATGACGTATGGCTTTTCCACCTCTCTTATGTGACAACACTGATTTTCAACCACTCAGGCAATCGAGGCGGACCCCAAGGGTCTCTGGGGATACGAAAGAAGGCACGCTGCGCTGCATGGTTTGGAACGCTATGATAATGCGGCTGATACAATCAAACAAATGATTGCTCTCGAATGTCACTGCGGAGCAGGAGGAGATGCAGTGTTGTCCCAGCTGTTTGAGGAGCTGTTGGCTCGTTCGGGCGAGGCAACAGTGCTTGGCTGGACGGGACAGTCTTCAGCGTACAATAGCTGTCTCCCAGTCTCCCTTTCCTTTCATCCTCGAACCCCCAAAGCTTCGCTCGCAATTGAAGATGCCGAATTGGATGGGCGCATCTCGGAATCAAAAACTTCGATGTCTCAGACAGAGGCAACGCTCGTCTATATCCAAGTCATTCGCCTGCCAATAGCGCGATTTGTCCGCCGGACACTACACCTCCCATGTATCTTGTTCCCGGTCAAAAAGCTTGCTGAGAAACTTTATGCCGAGATCGGTGAAGGAAAGTGTTTCAGTGCTCGGGTGTCGGGGATCGGCCAGATAGAATTTCGGACGTCGGACACGCTTTCATTGGCAGAGCCCTGCAAGCTCCTTTTCGTCATCCCTGGATCCGCGACTTACGTGGTCCACTCGACGAGGTTGGTTGGGGAAATACATCGGACAGCGATGATGAATCGGACTCATGGTCTGGTTCGGAGGTCGAAGCCAAATCTCAGTCTCGAGCTGCTCCCACCGCGGCCCCTCCTCCATTGTATGGTGGACCCATTGCCACGACAGATGACTATACTCGCGCATTGCAGCTCGTCGTCCGTCTGCAACAACCGTTCCATGCTCTTTTGCTGCAGCAACAATCCCATGGGGAGTACAAACGGGTCGCTGCTGAGCATGAGATCGTCTTGCCAGGGCTTAAACGTCGCATCAGCTCTGCGAAGGAAATACGCGTCGGGATTGTAGAGATATCGTGATCGCAGCAGCGCGGGCATCGGTGGGACATACGTAGGATTCTGTTGCTCACGATCCATTAGCGTAATTGACATTAATTGTTCTTGTGCGCATGACATATATGTATTTGAGCGTTTCATCGTTACTAGTTCAAATTGAATTCAGCGTTTTGTTTGACTAGATCTTATCACCACACGGTACCCTGTCCCAGTGCAACATTTCCTCTGCCACATCACAAACCTCTGAGTCCGACGTCCAGCATTAATGGTGACATGCATCGCAGAGTCTTGACGAGAACTCGGACAACATATGTGTAAAAGACCGATATCATTGATGGTACCCAGCATGGTGATAGTACCGCTCGTCGAAATGCCAATCACCGCTTCCCGTTGTTCATCACCTCCTGCATGGCCATCCATACATCACTGTCCACATTCACCTCCCCATGGCCCCTCCCCCTCCCCCGACTCCGTCTTGTTTTTTCTCTCCCTTCCAAGCCCTCCTTCGTCGTCCGCGGTCGCACCTGCTTCGCGAGATGTCTCACCTCAGGCTCTGCAAACTCGTTCGTCGCCTGCGCCCGTAAAAACGCCGCGCTCTTCGCCCTATGCACCAAACAATCCGGTCGCTGATATCCACGCATCTCCTCCTCGTTCCCTTCCCACTCGTTCGTCTCCACACCCATCGGCCGCCCATCCCGCCACAACGACCCACCAGTCCGCTTCAACGTCTGCTCAATATCCAAACTCTCCCCCGGCGGAATAACCCAAGGGTGCGACGGCGTCTCACACGTCATGTCCACCTCCTTCCTCAACACCCGGTCCACGTCCACCGCCGAAAAGAACGCCACACCCTGCGGCAGATCGTCCATGCCCAACTTGAATGCAAACAGACAACGCGTCCACACGTTCGCGACCTGCAGCGCCAGCGCCGCCCGGTACTTGTCTTTCTCTGAAACCAAGTACCGCAGCTCGTCGTGCACAGAGAGGAGGAACCGCGCGTCAATGTCGTACGTCCGCGCCAGATAATTCATCGCGACGAGCAGTAGATGCAGATAGTCCACCCCGGACGACTGCACGACCCAGTTAATCCGCGACGTCATGTAGTCCGCCCCAAACTCGGCCGGCAGGTTGTCCTTGCACAGCGCCGCAGTGATCCCGCACCCGAGCGCAGGCGTCTGTGGGCGATCTGACAGGGCGATCTCCTCCAGCTTGTTGAATACGAAGCTCTCCGTCCCACCGAACCAAAATTTGCGTCCAAACAGGTCCGGTCGGTGCGTATTCTTGCCCTTGGTTGACGCGTACAGGTTTTCGGCCAGCTTTTTCGCTTCCTCGGACTGCATCGCCGCGCTCGCCTGGAGGAGTAACAGTACAGCGTGCTTCATTCCTGCGCCGTATATGCGCGAGTAATTGAACACTTTAGCCTGGTCGCGCGAGATCCCCAAGATGTTCGCCGTCTTTGAGTGCAAGTCCGTCCCCGCAGCCTTGGTGCCTTCGAGTGTCATCCATCCGATCGCGGTGGCCCCATGCAGACCAAACTGTGCGTCGCCCATACAGCTCGATATCCACAGTTCCTCCGAGTCGACGTCGGCCCCGACGATAGCGTAACCCGGCGGTGCGCGAACCATCGAAAGCATACAAGGGTTGGGATACAGGAGTCGGGAATGCCAGTGATCAGTGGGGCGTGCGTCTTACAGCAATGAGGCCATGCGTACTTGTGACCCCTTGACCCTGTATTCCCACCATCTGACCAGCGATATGTGCTCGACTGGAAAAGGTGAGTACATATCTTGTCATTCAAGAATACCTAGATTGACTATTCGTCGACTCTCAGATTACTCGAAAATAACCGAAATTGATTGTGGTCATCGAGTATACTCTGCTTTCTTCACTGCCGATGGCAAGCACATATTTAGCGGTGGTGACGACCAGGCGATTCGACGATGGCAAGTAGCTGACGGACGTGAGGTTGGCACAGCAATTCAAGCAGGGAATGCAATCTATGCAGCCGCACTGTCGATGGATCGCAAATGGTTGGTGTGCGGGTTGAACTCACAGCCGTATACAAGGGTTTGGAATGCAGAAACACAAACAAAGGTTCGGGACATCCACGGACACACAAACACAGTACAGTCTATGGATGTTTCCCCCAACTCGACGACATTTGCCACCGGTGGGTCAGACGACTGCGTAATCATTTGGAGCATTAGCACAGGCAAAAAGCTTGTGGGCCCACTGCGACACTCCTCCACCGTGGTGGCAGTTAGGTTCTCTCCAGATGGTGCACGTCTTGCCACCGCTTCGGTCGGAGGGTCGATCCGGATCTTTTACAGCAACAATGGCCAACAATTAATCGACATCCCGTGCTCATTCGAACCGTACATATCCTCACCACTCGCTTGGTCTGCAGATGGTCATCAAATATTTGCCATCTCTGGGTCGTTCAACGGAGCCAAGTGTTTCAACACGACCTCGGGGTCCTTGGTCGGTAAATGGGCTGTTCCAGGCCGTTCACTCCAGTACCCTTGTATCGCACCATCGTCCAACCAAAATTTTATTGCCGTCACCGGACACCGGACACTGTCCTTTTGGGATGCCTCAACGCACCAGCAGGTTGGCCATGCAATTGAGCACAACAGTGGAGTTTTCTTCATGACGCTGTCTCCTGATGGCGATTGTGTTGTGACTGGCGAGGAAAGTGGAAGAGTTACCGTGCGGAGTCTTCGTGACATCCTGCCGGACTCATACTTTACACAACTCGTAAGCGCTTCCACTTCTCAACATTAGTCAGTCTAAAGGCCGCAATTTCTTCCCCCAACTCCTCTGCGTTGTGAGTGTGTTTGAACATTGATTTACTGCCTTTTCTGACCTTTCCAAGAGTCAAAGTTACCACTCATACAAACCAGCGACGCGACATTCGAAGCATGGACTCAGGGTGACTTGTCTCGAGTGGAACAAGGTCTCACAAAAGAGACGTCGAATCCCCTGAATGATTCTCGTCATGCGCAAGTCCTCGCTCAACGCTCTCTGATACGATCACGTTTGAAACAGTACAGCCTGGCCATCGACGATGCAACAAAGGTAGTCCTTTGATCCTCTTTAGACCAGTCTCGTATTGAATATTCCATACCAGTCTGTTGAAGTTCAGCGATCCGCAATTGGTCAGATAGCAATCACGATAGCCTGTGCTGGTAATGGCGAGCACGACGCTGCCATGCGCATGTTTGACCTCGTGTTTACTAATGACCTCTCGGCCGACATCAATCTCGTCCTGTTGATCAAGGTCTGGGATCCTCGTTTTTGCCGCTGCTTGTATCATGTCTAATTAGTAATTACACACAGGCCACCGTTCTGTTCGAATGTGGACGACACGATGAGGCTATTTCGCGAGTCGAAGACTTGATCAGCATTGTCGATAACAAGATTATATATGTCACCCTCCGGGTAAGTGATTGCCAGGATTGCCAGTGCGAGATGATCATCAGGCTGTGCTTAGGCTCAGATGTACCTTCTACTCGCAGGCATGTCGTTGGAAGAAGGCGACCATGAGCGGGCTGCGGAATTGCTCGGGCGCGCAGGGGACGCAGTCTTCTTTGAAGAATGTCCCGAGCTGGTCGTAATTTCGCTTGTAAGCAGTTCATTCTCTGTTCATAAGCACCCCGACCAACACAATTCGGAAGATGTTTGGGTGGAACTTCGATGGCCTTGCTCTCGCAATCGAGCAACATCTTCAGCAATGCATGAAGGCCTTGGAGGATATTGGTGACCTAGCAATGGAGTCTGACAAAGCAGAAGAAGCGGTTTCAAGCTTCACTGCTGCGTTGTCTTTGAATCCTTTGAATCCTGCGGGTCTCCTGCCAGTGGTCAAACGAAGCAGAGCTCGGGCGTTGCAAAGCTCGTGGAAGGATGCATTGAAAGATGCAGACGAGGGACAATTCTTTTTTCTTCTCTCAAGTATGCAAAGATGCTGAATTTCATGACATCAGGCAATCAAGTCAGACCCACAGGATCCCTGGGGATACGAAAGAAGGCATACGGCACTGCACGCTTTGCAGCGCTTCGACGACGCAGTTGGTACCCTGAACCACATGGTTTCCCTCACTGAAAATCCTCTCGCCAATTCGGGTGCACAGTGCAAGAGTCACGGTGGCGGGGGAGATGCTGCACTCGCCCACCTTTTGGAGGATATCGTGTCACGTTTAGGCGAAGCTGCGGTTCTTGCCTGGACGGGCCAGCCCTCGTCGTACAACAGCTGCCTCCCTGCTACCCTTGCTATTCATAACCAAGCCTCATATTATCCGCTCGCCATCGACGATGCTGAAATGGATGCGCGCGTCATGGAATTAAAAAGTTCGATGTCTCTTATTGATGCAGTGGTTGTTTATGACCGAGTCATCCGCTTGCCATCAACGCGGTTTGACCACCGGAAACTCTACCTGCCCTGCATCCATTTCCCTGTCAAGAAGCTCGTCGAGAAAGATTCCGAGATTGGCGAAGAGAAGTGTTACCGTGCCCGGGTATCAGGCATTGGCCAGATTGAATTTCGGACATCGGACCAGCTCTCGTTGGCAGAACCACGCAGGCTGGCTTTCGCCCATCCCTGGATTCGCGATTTGTGTGGCCCAGCGGAAGAGTCGTGTGGGACCTCGTCGGATAGCGAGGACGACTCTTTGTCATGGTCAGGTTCGGACGTGGAAGAAGAGTCTTTGTCTCAGGCTGCACCTGCGCCTGATGTGGCCGCGCCGCTGTATGCAGGACCCATCGCTACGACGGACGTCTCTACCCGGGCGTTGCGGCTAATTGTCCGTCTGCAGCAACCTTTCCGTGGGCTTTTGCTGCAGCAACAGTCGCATGGAGGGTACAAGCGAGTCGCTGCTGAGAACGAGATCGTCGTGCCAGGACTTGAACGCCGCATCAGTTCTGCCAAGGACGTCCGGGTCGAAGTCGTGGAAATATTGTGATCGCAGACAGCTGATGTTGAATTTCGCGCCTAGTACCTGATCCTATCCTTTTTTGCAGTCATTTGTGTTTTTCTCGCTGGTCATGTAGTTTGGAAGTTCATACATGTATGTAGGCCCCCCACTCGAGTCGACTCGGATCTCCGTCACTGCCTTCCTTCAAGTTCATTGCAATGTAATATATGCTCTTTCCTGCTGATGGGCCTTCTTATCGGCATCCGGGGTCACGAGGATCCCACGGTCGGTAGGTACTAGGCTTTGAGTTCTTCGTCGGTGAAACGGCTTCACAGATGAAGAACTCAAAGCCGTTCTCAAGTGCAATCTCGGCTTAACGATTGTGAATTTGCCCCACTCGTTGCAACCTGAAAGAATGAGGACGGGTCGCAGACTCGACTGGTTGCATGGCAAGACAAGGTTGACCGGGATCGAGGTCGAGAAGCATGGGAATGGGCATTCTACGGGCAAGCTCGTGTTTGGCAAGCCTTGATTAGGGACGATCGCTTTCTCGCTTTTCTCTTTCTCTTTTGGTTTGCCTTGTTCGTCGTGTCATCCCTAGGTTTTCAGAGTCATTCGGACAGGGCGACGTGAAACGGTATCTGGGCGCATCTGGTCCGTTCATGCTGTTTCATGGTGGTGGTGGTGATGGATATTTGGGACTCGAGGTTGTATAGTTATCACCATGGCTCGCCTACCGTAATCATTTAACGAACATATGTATGTATGTACTGACTGGACTACTTACCTCCGATCGATCTCGTCGTCCACCAATTTCGAGATGCATAGATCTGTCTTCCCTACCGGACCCTCGATGACAACAGGGACAGCAGTGGGTCGACTTGTTTGCACTACCCGAAGCAAGATCCTGCAGGTAAGGTTACCTATAAATGCTAGGCCGGGCCCTCAATGAGGCCTGAGGCCTGAGCCCCCACAAGCCTCTACTGACTGGAATTTCCTCTTAGCTGGTGGAATGGTCGCGTTGCGTCGCTGGGATATGAGCAGGCATATGACATGCCAATCCAACCCAGACTGACCCGGTCAAGATGTTTCGAAAGACCTCCATCGAGTTGCGAGTACGCGCGTTGCGGCGTTGGACTTGCAAGTTGCTGGAGTATGTAAACTTAAGGAAGCCTGAAGGTGTATCGTGACGCCTGAGTACTGAGTACACAATCGTCGGCCACTGTTATACATAGGATGAACATCAATCGGAATGGGATGTTTTCAGTCTAGTATGGCACGTATTAGCAGTACTAGCCTTCATCATGGTGACTCCGACTCGGAGTCGGGCCTACAACGTCGCCGCGGGGACACGTAATTATTACCCCTTTACCCCCATCATCGTGCCAGCACCGTATCAACGTCTGAGTTTCGTTATCGATGCAGAATTCCGCAGACAAAGGTAGGTCCATTGTTATTCGAGACTAGACCGGGCCTGCAATAATTGTTTGTCGACACCTGCTGCCAGATTGCTCGAAAGTAATTGAAATCGAGTGTGGAGATGCTGTATACTCGGGTTGCTTTACTCCGGAATACCGTGACGGGGTTTTATTTTTATTTTCATTTTTTCTGTTGGCTAAAACCGCCTGACAGTGGGAATCCGCGCTAGTCGAACCAAATTTACCAGACTACATTCTGTGATCGACGAGTGCCTGCGTGTAAGCCATTTAACCATGTAAGTGGGATTAAAAACCAGTGACCTTTCCAGCGACATTGAAGACAGCACCCTTGCCAGAATTAAAGAGAGGGATATCTGTCGGTGTGTGTGTAAGATAAGAGACTACCAGTGTCCGAGCGGGAGCATGGGATTCAAGGGTACAGATAAGGTTGATTACAGCCTGAGACTGCCATGACCGGCGTGACGGCTGCAACTTGCAGCATCCATTGCGTCGCCTCCGAGCTTGAGGACATCGTAGCCAGCCTTTAGCGCACGGGCCAGCGCTTCTCTGTATTGAGCAAGCTTTCCGGGAATCCCATTTTTTCCTTTGTCCCGAGCAGATCGGCATCCTCGTGAAGGGCATAATGGAGAACCCGGCGATGATCGAGGGCGCGAACGATCCCGTGCTCGAGGACCACACTTGGAGGTCGACGGTGGTGAACCTGGAGGTAAGCATCTTGAGTGTAAAGGTCCTTTGGTTATTTTTCGCTCAGAATATAAGAAGATATGCTGGAGACAAACCCCAACAACTTGGGTACTGGTACATTGTCCCATACTCTCGTTCTGTTGGATCATGTGTTACAGAGAGGGCAAAATGATGAGCATAGTTGATCCTTGAGCAGGCCGCTGAATGGCTCAGGCGCGCAGGGGAACCTGTCGTCCCACAAGATTGTCCTGAACTTGTCGTAATCTCTCTTGTAAGCTACTTCCTTTCACTCCATCTTCAACCTGATCCGCAGTACTCGCACTGAGATTTTTGGATGGAACTTTGATGGCCTCGGTATTGAAATCCAGCAGCGCCTTCAGCAATGCATGTATGTGTTAACAGAAGACATTGGCGACGTAGCGCTGCAGTCGAAGAATGCAGTCGAGGCTATTGCCAGTGTGCATGCTACTCTAGACTCGAACGGGGTGATTCCACGTGACTGTAGCGATGCGTTCCAAACGACCAGACACTGGACGTCTTTTCCCAGGATACATTGACTTCCCCACCTCCTTGCCATCATTCACTCGCCATCGTCGATTTCCTTTTCTTTCCCCCGCCCACGACATGCTTCCCATCAGCAAGAAAAGGGACCGACTTTATGCAACGATTTCGATTGAATTCGCCTTAGTGGAGGTAGAGCCTTGTCCATTTGATTCCTGAGCATTCGTTGGTACCTCTCTTTCGTTGGTCTCCGATGTGTGCACCTGCTGACCACCGTCTAAGGGAAATGGGCTGTCCGCCCTACTCGGCTCTACTATTACTCTCGCCAGCGCCGTTCATCGATGGCCTTGCCTACGTACTACTCACCATTCCTCTTCCGAGTCCTTGAATGCAACTTGGAAAACATACTGGGTTAGGTTCGAGTAGTACAAGTCTGAGGGATAATGTCTGGTCGTTCTCTTTCGGTACGCCTTTATCGCCTGGCGTACACGTGCACGCTCATTCACTCTCACGCAGGTACCCTGGGCCCTGGGCGCTCGCCTTCATGCGTACTATCATTAACGTTGCTATCTTGGTATCTAAGCAAGATACCCCACCTATCAGTCGAGGATCCTGAGGATGGTTTCTCTCGTATCGTTTCGTCAGATGTTCTCCCGGCCTCACTATCTGATTATTATCACGCAGAACTGAAATAGCAACTTCCTTCGAACTGTAGACCAAATTCCATGGGCGTATCCAAGTTCTTCCATGAAGCGTTAGTGCATTTGGATGAAGGAGGGTCTACGGACGTGCACGACAACACCATCAGAGGATCTCAGACTCGACACGCGCTAAATCATGAAAGCCATAGTGAGAGCAAAGCTAAAAAAGGAAGGTAGAGCTGTTTCCGTTGGTCTACCTTCCATTTTTGTCTGTCCGAAAATGACGGAAATCCCCTCACGTGCCTGTCGCGTGTAAGGAATTTCACCCCCGTCTTTTCTTTTGTTTCTTCCCACGATCTCGACAGACCCCTCCAGTCACCCCCCGAGGTTCGTTGTTTTGTCATCGTCTCCTGGTCCCATCCTCTCACGCCATACTTCGCTTCGATCAGCCAGTCCAGCCCGTTCCGGTCAAGGTGCGCAATCGATGGGTCAGTTCGAGGCTGTCACTCTGATGTTGGAAGCTCGATTCCAGTTTCAAAACATCGATAACACCCACGTACAACCCGAGCGTCCGATTAATCCAGGGCAAAATACATATCGCGAATGGCTCCAGTTGTGGACGACGTATCTCATTTCGAGAGCATCCGATCAGATTGCCCAAAGGATTTTCAGCGTCTTGCGGCCAGCTCTGCGGGACAAGGGATGTCGGGGTAGCGCATCCCCTGTTGCCTTGTTTTAGACATTCTTTTGTCTGGGACATACACGATATGCAGGAGGAATTATTGGCCGTGCTTGAGGACCAGGTCGACAAACGCAGCTCGTCCAGTGCGGACTAAAAATTCCTTAGTGCTCAGGTTGGGGCCAACTATACCAATCACGGTCAACGCTGGCATATGA